>CAJUWN010000964.1:0-86289 GCA_910589765.1 Avena atlantica
TTCATTGCTTGTAAAATGTTTCTTAGGTGAAAAGAACATCATCTAAAACATTCCCCACACTTTTCCTAAAGAAAAATAAGTCAAAACCAATATATTAAGTGAATGGTCATTTTGACCAATTTAACTCCCATGCCTACTTTGGCTGTCTCAAACTTTCAAAACCTAACAGAAACTTTTCTGGATCTTTGCACCCCTTGAATGTACTCATAACAAAGTATCAAGGCCCACCTTGTGATCATCCAGAAACTTTCAAATGCATAGTAAATGACAACTCAAATTGAATCTTCTTCATATGGGAAGATCCCACTTTTTCAAAACCCACTAAACAAGCTCAATTTTCACAAACCCAAGCATCTGCAGACTCACCAGAACCAATCTAGCAAACCACCAAAAATCATTTCAAAATTCAAAACTTGATTTCATGCGGCCATTTCATCAAAACAGGTTGCCTACACAAATCAAACAAAACACAAAACACTATAGTTGCAGTGATTCTTGCCTAACTTGTTCCCTAGTCAGCTCTCACACACCTCAGTAGATCATCTAGAAAGTTTAGCCCAACACTAGCACCCTGTGAGCTTGCCATTCCCATTAATGGTGAACAGCCGAGCAACCCCATGTCACCCCAAAGTGGACAGCAAGCTAGGAGCAGCAGCAAGCCTAGCCAGCATGTCTGGGAGGCAGCCCACCGTCCACCGCCACTGCCTGTCCCAGCCGCGAGCGTTGCCAAGCCCTGGACCACGCGCGCAAGACACGCCCAGACCATGCCGAGCGTGCGCCAGAGCGCCACCCTCGACCACCACCCACAGACCGTGCGCCGCCCTCACCGCGCGCACACACGATCACCACCGACCCAGGAGACGCCAGACATCCCCGTTTAACGCCCCGCGCCATACAGCCACCGCCGCCGTCGAGAACGCCGCCTCTGCCGCGCAGAGCACCGCCCGTTCCAGACCAAACCACACCGCCCCATCACTCGCGACCATGCCGTTGAGCATCGCCAGGAGACACAGCACCGTCCCCTACCCTTGCCCATGCCATTAGCTGCCTGTAACATCGCCTCCGACGAGCTCACCTTGCGCCCCGACGGTCCCCTCGCTCGACTATAAATAGAGGCCACCCCCGCACGATTTCTTCACACCATCTCACTCCCCTCTCCTCACTGATCGTGCCACACCATTCTCAGAGCAAGGCGAGCACCACCCTGCCGGAATTTCACCGGAGCCTGCCGCTGCCGGAGAAGAAGAAAGGAGCCAGCGATTGGAGCCGCCCCAGGAGAAGCCACCGGTACCAGGAGGTTCGCCGTCGTCGAATTCGTCGTTCGCCCGCCTCGCCGACCCTCGCCCGTACCCCGGTGAGCCCCCAGCACCCCTCACTGGCCGCGCTAGGTTTCGTTCTCGCCGGAGCTGTCTCGCGTCGACGATGACCCTCAGCCGTTGGATTAGAACCAGATCTAACGAACCACGTTGCCCCATACCGCTTCGCCCAGCCCCGTGTCACTGACGAGTGGGGACACCCACTTAAGCAGCCCGCGGAAGCACTGCGCTTAGCAGGCCGGCCCGTTAGAATTTCCCGCGCAGCCCAGCATTTCAAATTAAACTTTTTCTTTTTAAATTCAAACACACTTCAGTACCCAACTTCAAAAATCAATCCAGATCAATTTAGTGCACCAAATTATATGAAACCAATTTTGTTGGAAAGTCTGTGAATGCTTAATCCAAGCCCGTTGGATTCAAGTCATTTGGATTGTAGATCACCCTTAGCAAAAATGACAAGGCAGAAGCTTTTCTGCATTCAAACATTTTTCAAATTTAAACCACAATAGCTTTTGAGTTGATTCCAACTCTCAAAAATCACTTTCAACCATACCTTTCAGAATATATAAAAATATATATAGGTTACTTGCAGAAATAATGTTCAAGGAATAAAGGAATGCTTCATAAGCATTTCTAGCCACTTTAATTAATTAAAATAAAAGGTAAAACCTTGTTAAATTGTGACACCACTTTAAATCACATTCCCATGGACTACAACATGTGGTGATGACATGTGTCAACATGATCCCATGTTTAGTTTGGAGAATATTAAATCTTAAGTAGTTCTTCAATGAGTAGAAATTACTTTTTCTAAAATAAGAAGACTTAAACCAATCCTTAACCTTGTAATGTTAGAGATGATGCTAGATCATCTATAGGACCCTTGTGTGTGATGATTGCAAGTAGTTAAGTATTGTTTGGTGATTGTGTACCTCGTATTTATTCATAGACGCTAGTACCGACCAAGGCTACGAAGAAGAAGGAGGATACTACGAAGAGAAGCCGAAGAAACTTCAACCACTGCTCTGCACAAGGCAAGCTAGTAACTATGCAAGCTTATACTGATATTAATGCAAGCTAACACTTGCAAGATACCCTATTGTTGCCACAACCCATGCTTGTGACATGATTACTATATGCCCTAAGCGTATGTAACCATACCCACTTGCTAAACCAATCTAGTTTTATGGCAAGCTTTTTACTCTATTTCCTTATCAAAGTTTACTTAGAGGCTACCCAAGAAGTTTGGTAGAGACTAGACAGTTGTGCTGAAGGTTGCATAAAGAACATTAAAATTTGGCCTAAGCTAGAAACCTTGATATCAGCTTATGATATAAGGTTGGACTTAGTTGCAACTCCACTAGTTACCACCCCTCTATTAGTACTACCCCACCTGTAGATGCTAGTGCTAAGCATAAAACTTGATCAACTTTAGATGGGAATACTTGGTGGAAAAATGGTTATGAAAACCTTGGAATGATGGATCATTCTATTGAAATGTTTTGGACATGTGTTTCCAAACACTTGATGATTTTGGTGATGAAAATGTTGAGGCATGAGCCTTAGCCCTTATAAAAACTGATGGTTGTCTGGATGCGATACCATTCCAATTTTATCGTACAACCACAATACCCGAATATTGGGTAGGGCTTGACTGGAAACTTATATACCTTAGTATTAGTTCCCTCACGGCCAAGGTCTGAGCTGAGGCTACCTTGTGAAGATTGTCCACCTGTGCAGTACCCAAGATGACAGTGGTCATGGTTGGGAGGCCAAACTCACAGGAGAGGTGCTTATACTAGGGAGTGTAAATGGAAGGTTAGGATTGATTATCCGCATACTGAGTATGGTGAATTCAGGATTTGTTCCTGACGGATGTATCGAATGTTGTGGTGAAAGTGTACAATCTCTGCAGAGTGTCAAACTATTCGAATAGCCGCGTCCGCGGTTATGGACAGTTGGAGTGGCCATACTGTTCCCCCGTCAGACTTTTCAAAATGACTTGTGAACGACCTGAGACTTTGACTTGACCACAATAGAGTTGTGACTGGAAATACAAGATCCCACTTAGGAGTTATAAATTGTGACCAGCTTGGAACTTAGTAGTATAAATCTGGCTTTTGCAAAACAACCCTAGAGCCTAGTGTCCTATTATCCAAAAAACCCCTCTTTCTTGTTAGTATTAGTTTGCGAGTACTTAAAGAGTACTCATGGCTTTGTCCCTGGCTATTCCCATGGCCAGACTATGAAGAGGAGTACCTGGAGGATGGACCCCAGGACGGTTACGACAACTAGGATCATCTCCCATCGTCAGCATTGCCTGTGACCCCGAAGATGGAGCCTCGCCTACGCTACCGTTATTATGTCGTATTCCGCTGCTTGATGTTGTATTAAGGACTGGATCATGAGATCCCTATTTGTGTAAGAACTTATGTATCGTTGTAATGGATGAAGTACTATGGTATCCAATTCTGTTATGTCTCGCAAAAATGGTAATCCTGGGATTGCGATGTATGGCATAACAGGCATCTAGGATTGAAAAATCCGGTGTTGACAAGTTGGTATCAGAGCCATCCTGACCATAGGAGACCCTAGTTAGATTGGACGCTGAACCAAAAACTTAGTTTCAATACTCAAAAACAAAACTATTTACGAAAAGTTATTCTCATTCTTACCTCTTAAATTCTTTAATAAACCTCTGGTACCTCAAAAACTCTTGCAAAATATATAAAATTTTGACACACTTGATCACTTTTCTAAACTACTCCTCCTCTATTTTTATAGATGGACGTGAAGTACAACAAGTTTTACCAACTCGGAAATGGAGGAGATCTTATCTTTGAGAGGGATCTGGATCAGCTTTCGGAACTTTTGGAGCGCCCGCATCCCGAGTTCTTCGGAGCTCAGCTCAATGATCAAGGGGGGGAAGATCTACAGTGGCTAATAGTTGCAAGTCTCCGAGGAAAGATTGAACCTCCCACTGCGGAGGGAATTCAGTTTACCTTGAGGGAAAACAACTGGCTCGATGGACTTGCCAGAGCAATGCAGGAAGCTCTTTCCCTTCTGTGTGGGCAGAGCATCAATCAGATCAAAGGTACTCGCTTTGAGTTTTGCCCAAGACGTGATGCAAATGGTCAACCACTGGAAGCCCCATACCACCCCGAGCTGAAGACTCAATTGGACCACCTTAGCTTCATGATGTATGATCGTCAGCAGGAACTGGACAACTGCCGTGACTATTGTAACCACAAGTCTGCCATCATCAAGACGAAGGATCAGACCATCGCCATGCTAGCAAAGGATCGCAAGTCTCGCCGCCGTCAGCTCGACAATAAGGAGCGCATTATTGCCTGTCTTCGCCATCGTATCTCAGCTCTGGAAGAGACCATCCATGAGAGAGACATGCAGTTAGAGGAAAGGGAAAATGCCGGAGAAGATCTTCGTGGAGACCCTTACTCCTATCTCAGCGATGACGATGATTTTTTGGAGGACCAGGCCATGGACTTCTTCACCGATGAGGATGATTTCGCCTTCATCGAGGATGCGGAAGATGATGAAGCCACAGACTCCGAGTAGTAGTAGCACTGAGCACTAGAGTAGCGAGTAGTAGTCGGTCCCACTGTATCGTAGTTCCCAGAATGGTTCTTAAAACCATCTGTTTTGCTTGTTGTGGTGTGTGTTGTACTGTGTGCTATGAGTGAATGAATGAAAAAGCAAGTTGCTACAAAAACTTGAGTCAACTCTAAAAACTTTTCAAAGACCCAAAACCTTAGAAATTTCCCTCTTTTCTCATGATCTATATCAATCCTCAGATGCCACGTGGAGGAAGTGGTTCAACCCCGGACCCAATGTTGCAGATCCTGCAAATGTTGACTTCTGACCGCGAAGCTGAACGAGCGGAACGGCAAGCCAACCTAGCTACTCTGCAACAGATAGCCCAGCTAGCCCACAACAACCAAGGTCATGGAAATCAGGACAACCACGGATCTAAGCTCAAGAACTTCCAGAATACCAACCCACCCGTTTTCACCAAGTCAGAAGAACCCCTAGACGCCGATGATTGGCTGCAAACCATGGAGAATAACTTAGAAGTAGCCGGAGTAGAAGCCAGCGAGAAAGTCTTGTTCGCCACTCATTATCTAGCCGGAGATGCCAGGGCATGGTGGAACAGTGTTTGTGCAATGACCGGAGGCCAAATGATGACCTGGGAGGAATTCAAGGTCAAGTTTAGCAGAACCCATGTGCCGCCAGGTTTGATCAAGAGAATGAGAGACGAGTTCAGAGAACTGAAGCAAGGAAGGATGACAGTAGTGGAATACCGTGAAATTTTTTTGTCATTAGCTAGGTACGCCCTAGATGAGATAGACACCGAAGCCAAGAAGAAAGAAAGATTCCTGAATGGTCTGCATGACGAGATGCAGACAGTATTAGTCAATATTCCCTTTGCTGATATCGAAGCCCTTGTCGACTCCGCTATCCAGATGGAAGGAAAGATCAATCAGGCCAATGAGAACCGCAAGCGTCGCATGATGCATCAACCAGGAACCCATCAGACCCCAAAGTATCGCCCCAACCCATCTCCAGGATTTGCCCCAAGAACCAACAGACCCCCTATGACCCGTCCGAACTATCCCAACCGTGGAAACCCTAGAACCGGAGGAAATCACAACAACCCCGGCAATTCTAGCCCTTTCAACCGTGCCCCACCCAAGTTCAACACCAACCATGCTACCGTCAACCCCAATACAGCCCCTAATACCAATGTCCCAGCCCAGCAGCAGCGTCGTGTCCAGCCAGGGAGAAGATTTGCCCCCGGAAATTCACTCAACTGTAATGGCTGCCTTTTTCTCATGCATGCTGAAGAAGCTCAGGAAGCGCCAGACGTCGTGCTGGGTATGTTTTCTGTTAATTCAGTACTCGCAAGAGTGTTGTTTGATTCTGGTGCATCGCATTCATTTGTCACCGAAGAATTTGCATGCACTAGTAAAATCCAACCAACCAAACTGAAGCATGTGATGATTGTACAAATTCCCGGATCAACCACCAAGGCTAGGCATATTTGCAAAGCCGTCCCTATCCGAATCCATGGCATAGATTTTTATGCTAATCTAATAGTACTCGGAACTAAAGGTTTGGAAGTAGTACTAGGAATGGATTGGATGTCTAAACATAAAGGAATGATTGACTGTGCCAAGAAAGCCATTACCATGACTAGTACCGCCGGAATATTAGTCGAGCATATATCGGAAACCTTACCTCGCCAATTCAAGTGTAACAAGAGTCTAGCCCAACCTACCATCGACCAAGTTCGGATAGTCTGTGAATACCCCGATGTATTTCCAGATGTTTTGCCCGGTATGCCCCCAGATAGGGATATCGAGTTTATCATCGAACTAATCCCCGGAACAGGACCTATAGCCTAGAGACCCTATAGTATGAACCCGTCAGAACTAGAAGAACTGAAGAAGCAACTGGATTCCATGTTAGAAATCGGATTGATTCAACCATGTGCGTCCCCATGGAGGTCACCTGTCTTATTTGTGGACAAGAAGGATGGAGGTAACCGTTTGTGTACGGATTATCGAAAGTTGAATGATGTCACCATCAAGAACAAGTATCCCTTGCCCAAGATGGAGGATTTGTTTGATCAGTTGACCGGTGCCCAGGTGTTTTCTAAGATTGATCTTAGAACTAGTTATCATCAACTCAAAATTCGTGCAGAGGATATTCCAAAGACTTCCTTTACCACTAGATATGGGTTGTATGAGTATACAGTCATGTCTTTTGGATTAACCAATGCCCCCGCTTATTTCATGAACCTCATGAATAAGATTTTTATGGACTTCCTGGATAAGTTTGTCGTTGTTTTCATCGATGACATTCTGATTTATTCCAAATCGGAAGAAGAACATGAGCTACACCTAAGGACCATTCTTGGAACCCTTAGAGAGCATCAGCTGTATGCAAAATTTAGCAAATGTGAATTCTGGTTACAGGAAGTAGGATTCCTCGGTCACATTGTATCAGCCAGAGGAATTGCCGTTGACCCTGCCAAAGTGAAAGATGTAGAAGATTGGCAAGCCCCAACCACTCAAACCCAAGTTCGTGCTTTTCTCGGATTGGCGGGATATTACCGCAAATTCGTAGAAGGATTCTCTAGTATCGCCCGACCCATGACCCAATTGCTGAAGAAGGACAAGAAGTTTGAATGGACGGACAAGTGTGAAGCGAGTTTCCAAGAACTCAAAAGGAGATTGATTTCCGCCCCAATCTTGATCATGCCGGATATCACGAAGCCATTCGATGTGTATTGTGACGCATCCAAGATTGGTCTCGGATGTGTGCTAATGCAAGAAGGCCAAGTTATATGCTATCTATCGCGACAATTGAAGCAGCATGAACAAAATTATCCAACCCATGACCTCGAACTCGCAGCCGTAGTTCTAGCCCTGAAGACATGGAGACATTACCTTATGGGAAACCGTTGTGAGATTTATTCGGATCACAAGAGCCTAAAGTATATATTCACTCAGAAGGAGCTGAATATGAGGCAGAGAAGATGGATTGAGCTAATCAAGGATTACGACCTGGACATTCATTATCACCCTGGAAAAGCCAACGTAGTAGCCGATGCCCTTAGCAGATTGTCGTGCCGCTTGAACTCCATGATTTTGAAGGAGCAACCAAGTTTGCACAAGGAGATGGAAGATTTTCGACTAGAATTAGTAAGTGAAGGATTTTTGGCTAGCATAGAACTTCAGCCCAGTTTGATCAGTCAGGTTAAAGAGGCGCAGAAAGGAAATGCTAGTATCGACGGAATTAAACGTCGTATCGGTACAGGCAAAGTACCCGGATTCACCGAGGACGAAGAAGGAGTTTTGTTGTACAAAGGACGCCTTTGTGTACCATCAGATTCTGAGTTAAAAAAAGTTATCTTGAAGGAGGCCCATGATACTCATTATTCTATCCATCCAGGAGGAACTAAGATGTATCAAGATTTGAAAGAGCAATTTTGGTGGCATAAGATGAAGAGAGAAATCGGAAGCTATATCGCCAAGTGTGATATATGTCAGCGAGTCAAGGCAGGACATCAAAGACCCGCTGGATTGTTGCAACCTTTGCAAATTCCGGAATGGAAATGGGATTCTGTAGGAATGGACTTTATCACTGGACTACCTACTTCTAGTAGGGGAAATGACTCTATTTGGGTCATAGTGGACAGATTGTCCAAAGTCGCCCATTTCTTGCCCGTTAAAACCACCTATCAGAGTTCGAAGCTAGCAGAGTTGTATATCGCTAGGATCGTTAGTTTGCACGGAGTCCCCAAGAATATAGTATCGGATCGAGGAACTCAGTTTACCTCGAGATTCTGGAAGAAGGTCCAGGAAGGTTTAGGAACCCGCCTAGATTTCAGTACCGCGTATCACCCTCAGACCGATGGACAAACGGAGCGAGTAAACCAAATACTCGAAGATATGCTTAGAGCATGTGTGCTAGAGTATGGATCCAAGTGGGAAGACTGTCTACCGTTTGCAGAATTTTCCTACAACAATAGTTACCAAGCCAGTTTGCAAATGGCCCCATTTGAATTCATGTACGGAAGGAAGTGCCGCACCCCTTTGAACTGGTCGGAAGTAGGAGAGAGTCAAATTTTCGGACCCGACATCCTACGAGAAGCAGAAGAGAAGGTTCACAAGATTCGAGAGCACCTCAAGACAGCCCAATCCCGACAAAAGAGTTACGCCGACAAGAGACGTCGAGACCTCGCCTTTAACATTGGAGACTTTGTTTACCTGAAAGTGTCGCCATTGAAGGGAATGCAACGTTTCCAACTCAAAGGAAAGTTAGCCCCCAGATATATCGGACCTTTCAAAATCTTGAACCGTCGAGGAGAAGTATCGTATCAACTCGAGCTACCAGAAGAGATGTCTGCAGTGCACAATGTGTTCCATATCTCGTTACTTCGCAAATGTCTCGAAGTCCCCGAGAAGACTGAAGTGTTCAAGAATATCGATCATAGGACCATAGAGATCAATGATGACCTGACCTATCCTGAAGTACCCATCCGTATATTGGAAGAAGCTTTTCGAACGACCAAAACCCGAAGCATCAAGTTTCTCAAGATTCAGTGGAGCAACCACACAGAAGAGGAAGCTACCTGGGAACGCGAAGATCACATCAGGACGGAGTTTCCAGATCTCTTCAAATCCTAGGTAATCTTTTCGTCCTTTTTCAAATCTCGGGACGAGATTTTGTTTAAGGGGGGAAGGTTTGTAACATCCCAAAAATATCAAACTTAGATAAACAAAACACTAATCCTAAAGTTTAGGGTTAACAAAAACTTTTCTAAATCAATTCATGAAAGCATGTCTATGTGTATGCATGAATTTTGAAATTCTTTAAAACCACTTTGTTTGTGTGATCCATTGCTTGTAAAATGTTTCTTAGGTGAAAATAACATCATCTAAAACATTCCCCACACTTTTCCTAAAGAAAAATAAGTCAAAACCAATATATTAAGTGAATGGTCATTTTGACCAATTTAACTCCCATGCCTACTTTGGCTGTCTCAAACTTTCAAAACCTAACAGAAACTTTTCTGGATCTTTGCACCCCTTGAATGTACTCATAACAAAGTATCAAGGCCCACCTTGTGATCATCCAGAAACTTTCAAATGCATAGTTTAAATGACAACTCAAAATTGAATCTTCTTCATATGGGAAGATCCCACTTTTTCAAAACCCACTTAAACAAGCTCAATTTTCCAAACCCAAGCATCTGCAGACTCACCAGAACCAATCTAGCAAACCCACCAAAAATCATTTCAAAATTCAAAACTTGATTTCATGCGGCCATTTCATCAAACAGGTTGCAGACACAAATCAAACAAAACACAAAACACTATAGTGTGCAGTGATTCTTGCCTAACTTGTTCCCTAGTCAGCTCTCACACACCTCAGTAGATCATCTAGAAAGTTTAGCCCAACACTAGCACCCTGTGAGCTTGCCATTCCCATTAATGGTGAACAGCCGAGCAACCCATGTCACCCCAAAGTGGACAGCAAGCTAGGAGCAGCAGCAAGCCTAGCCAGCATGTCTGGGAGGCAGCCCACCGTCCACCGCCACTGCCTGTCCCAGCCGCGAGCGTTGCCAAGCCCTGGACCACGCGCGCAAGACACGCCCAGACCATGCCGAGCGTGCGCCAGAGCGCCACCCTCGACCACCACCCACAGACCATGCGCCGCCCTCACCGCGCGCACACACGATCACCACCGACCCAGGAGACCGCCAGACATCCCCGTTTAACGCCCCGCGCCATACAGCCACCGCCCGCCGTCGAGAACGCCGCCTCTGCCGCGCAGAGCACCGCCCGTTCCAGACCAAACCACACCGCCCCATCACTCGCGACCATGCCGTTGAGCATCGCCAGGAGACACAGCACCGTCCCCTACCCTTGCCCATGCCATTAGCTGCCTGTAACATCGCCTCCGACGAGCTCACCTTGCGCCCCGACGGTCCCCTCGCTCGACTATAAATAGAGGCCACCCCCGCACGATTTCTTCACACCATCTCACTCCCCTCTCCTCACTGATCGTGCCACACCATTCTCAGAGCAAGGCGAGCACCACCCTGCCGGAATTTCACCGGAGCCTGCCGCTGCCGGAGAAGAAAGGAGCCAGTGATTGGAGCCGCCCCAGGAGAAGCCACCGGTACCAGGAGGTTCGCCGTCGTCGACTTCGTCGTTCGCCCGCCTCGCCGACCCTCGCCCGTACCCCGGTGAGCCCCCAGCACCCCTCACTGGCCGCGCTAGGTTTCGTTCTCGCCGGAGCTGTCTCGCGTCGACGATGACCCTCAGCCGTTGGATTAGAACCAGATCTAACGAACCACGTTGCCCCATACCGCTTCGCCCAGCCCCGTGTCACTGACGAGTGGGGACACCAACTTAAGCAGCCCGCGGAAGCACTGCGCTTAGCAGGCCGGCCCGTTAGAATTTCCCGCGCAGCCCAGCATTTCAAATTAAACTTTTTCTTTTTAAATTCAAACACACTTCAGTACCCAACTTCAAAAATCAATCCAGATCAATTTAGTGCACCAAATTAGATGAAACCAATTTTGTTGGAAAGGTCTGTGAATGCTTAATCCAAGCCCGTTGGATTCAAGTCATTTGGATTTGTAGATCACCCTTAGCAAAAATGACAAGGCAGAAGCTTTTCTGCATTCAAACATTTTTCAAATTTAAACCACAATAGCTTTTGAGTTGATTCCAACTCTCAAAAATCACTTTCAACCATACCTTTCAGAATATATAAAAATATATATAGGTTACTTGCAGAAATAATGTTCAAGGAATAAAGGAATGCTTCATAAGCATTTCTAGCCACTTAAATTAATTAAAATAAAAGGGTAAAACCTTGTTAAATTGTGACACCACTTTAAATCACATTCCCATGGACTACAACATGTGGTGATGACATGTGTCAACATGATCCCATGTTTAGTTTGGAGAATATTAAATCTTAAGTAGTTCTTCAATGAGTAGAAATTACGTTTTCTAAAATAAGAAGACTTAAACCAATCCTTAACCTTGTAATGTTAGAGATGATGCTAGATCATCTATAGGACCCTTGTGTGTGATGATTGCAAGTAGTTAAGTATTGTTTGGTGATTGTGTACCTCGTATTTATTCATAGACGCTAGTATCGACCAAGGCAACGAAGAAGAAGGAGGATACTACGAAGAAGAAGCCGAAGAGAACTTCAACCACTGCTCTGCACAAGGCAAGCTAGTAACTATGCAAGCTTATACTGATATTGATGCAAGCTAACACTTGCAAGATACCCTATTGTTGCCACAACCCATGCTTGTGACATGATTACTATATGCCCTAAGCGTATGTAACCATACCCACTTGCTAAACCAATCCTAGTTTTATGGCAAGCTTTTTACTCTATTTCCTTATCAAAGTTTACTTAGAGGCTACCCAAGAAGTTTGGTAGAGACTAGACAGTTGTGCTGAAGGTTGCATAAAGAACATTAAAATTTGGCCTAAGCTAGAAACCTTGATATCAGCTTATGATATAAGGTTGGACTTAGTTGCAACTCCACTAGTTACCACCCCTCTATTAGTACTACCCCACCTGTAGATGCTAGTGCTAAGCATAAAACTTGATCAACTTTAGATGGGAATACTTGGTGGAAAAATGGTTATGAAAACCTTGGAAGGATGGATCATTCTATTGAAATGTTTTGGACATGTGTTTCCAAACACTTGATGATTTTGGTGATGAAAATGTTGAGGCATGAGCCTTAGCCCTTTATAAAACTGATGCTTGTCTGGATGCGATACCATTCCAATTTTATCGTACAACCACAATACCCGAATATTGGGTAGGGCTTGACTGGAAACTTATATACCTTAGTATTAGTTCCCTCACGGCCAAGGTCTGAGCTGAGGCTACCTTGTGAAGATTGTCCACCTGTGCAGTACCCAAGATGACAGTGGTCATGGTTGGGAGGCCAAACTCACAGGAGAGGTGCTTATACTAGGGAGTGTAAATGGAAGGTTAGGATTGATTATCCGCATACTGAGTATGGTGAATTCAGGATTTGTTCCTGACGGATGTATCGAATGTTGTGGTGAAAGTGTACAATCTCTGCAGAGTGTCAAACTATTCGAATAGCCGCGTCCGCGGTTATGGACAGTTGGAGTGGCCATACTGTTCCCCCGTCAGACTTTTCAAAATGACTTGTGAACGACCTGAGACTTTGACTTGACCACAATAGAGTTGTGACTGGAAATACAAGATCCCACTTAGGAGTTATAAAATTGTGACCAGCTTTGGAACTTAGTAGTATAAATCTGGCTTTTGCAAAACAACCCTAGAGCCTAGTGTCCTATTATCCAAAAACCCCTCTTTCTTGTTAGTATTAGTTTGCGAGTACTTAAAGAGTACTCATGGCTTTGTCCCTGTCTATTCCCATGGCCAGACTATGAAGAGGAGTACCTGGAGGATGGACCCCAGGACGGTTACGACAACTAGGATCATCTCCCATCGTCAGCATTGCCTGTGACCCCGAAGATGGAGCCTCGCCTACGCTACCGTTATTATGCCGTATTCCGCTGCTTGATGTTGTATTAAGGACTGGATCATGAGATCCCTATTTGTGTAAGAACTTATGTATCGTTGTAATGGATGAAGTACTATGGTATCCAATTCTGTTATGTCTCGCAAAAATGGTAATCCTGGGATTGCGATGTATGGCATAACAGGCATCTAGGATTGAAAAATCCGGGTGTTGACACGACAGCCTTTCGGCCATCCGGTAAGTCCACCAAATTCCATACTTGGTTTTCGTACATGGATCCAATCTCGGATTTCATGGCTTCTTGCCATTTATTGGAATCTGGGCTCATCATCGCTTCCTCATATGTCTCGGGGTCATCGGTGTTGTCCACCACCATGACATTCATAACGGAATCATACCAATCTGGAGTGGTACGAGTTCTCGTTGACCTCTGAGGCTCTACAGCAACTTCAACCGAAGTTTCATGATCACCATCATTAGCTTCCTCTCTTATTGGTGCAGGCACCACAGGAACTTCTTCCGGTGCTGCGCTACTCGCAATTTCGAGAGAAGGTTCGACAACCTCGTCGAGTTCTACTTTCCTTCCAGTCAATTCTTTTGAGAGAGATTCCTTCTCTAGAAAGGATCCATTCTTGGCAACAAAGATTTTGCCTTCGGATCTATGATAGAAGGTATACCCAATAGTTTCCTTCGGGTATCCTATGAAGACGCATTTTTCCGCTTTGGGTTCAAGCTTGTCCGGCTGTAACTTCTTTACATAGGCTTCGCATCCCCAAACTTTAAGGAACGACAATTTAGGTTTCTTCCCAAACCATAATTCATACGGTGTCGTTTCAACGGATTTAGATGGTGCCCTATTTAAAGTGAATGCGGCTGTTTCTAATGCATAACCCCAAAATGATAGCGGTAAATATGTAAGTGACATCATAGAACGAACCATATCTAAGAGAGTTCGATTACGACGTTCGGACACACCATTACGCTGTGGTGTTCCCGGCGGTGTCAATTGTGAAAGTATTCCGCATTTCTTCAAATGCTCGCCAAACTCGTAACTTAGATATTCACCTCCACGATCAGAACGTAGAAATGTAATCTTCTTGTTACGTTGATTCTCTACCTCACTTTGAAACTCCTTAAACTTCTCGAAAGTTTCGGACTTATGTTTCATGAAATAGATATACCCATATCTACTCAAATCATCCGTGAAGGTAAGAACATAACGATAACCACCGCGCGATGCTACACTCATTGGACCACACACATCGGTATGTATGATTTCCAACAAATCCGTAGCTCGCTCCATCATACCAGAAAATGGAGTCTTAGTCATTTTACCCATCAGACATGCTTCGCATCTTTCAAGTGATTCAAAATCAAGTGATTCAAGAAGTCCATCGGAATGGAGTTTCTTCATACGTTTCACTCCGACGTGACCAAGACGACAGTGCCACATATAAGTCGAATTATCGCTTGATTTCAATCGTTTAGCCCCAATGTTGTTGATATGTGTATTTCCACTATCGAGATTCAATAAGAATAGACCATCTATCAAAGGTGCATGTGCATAAAACATATTACTCATATAAATAGAACAACCATTATTCTCGGATTTAAACAAGTAACCGTCTCGCAATAAACAAGATCCCGATATAATGTTCATGCTCAACGCAGGCACCAAATAACAATTATTTAAGTATAAAACTAATCCCGATGGTAGATGAAGGGGTAGCGTGCCGACCGCGATCACATCAACCTTTGATCCGTTTCCCACGCGCATCGTCACCTCGTTCTTCGCTAGCTTCCGTTTATTCTGCAGCACCTGTTTCGAGTTACAAATATGAGCAACCGAACCAGTATCAAATACCCAGGCACTACTACGAGTACTAGTGAGATACACATCAATAACATGTATATCAGATATACCTTTCTTCTTGATGTTTCCGTTCTTCAAATCCGCCAAGTACTTTGGGCAATTCCGATTCCAGTGACCTTCTCCCTTTGCAGTAAAAGCACTCAGTATCCGGCTTAGGTCCAGCCTTGGTATTCTTCGTCGGCGTGGTAGCTTTATTACCACCCTTCTTGAAGTGTCCCTTTTGCTTAGACTTGCCTTTCTTGAATTTTGTGGTCTTATTGACCAACAACACTTGGTGCTCTTTCTTGATCTCCACTTCTGCAGATTTCAACATGGCAAAGAGTTCTGGCAACGTCTTGTTCATGTTCTGCATGTTGTAGTTCATCACAAAGTTCTTGTAACTTGGTGGTAGTGATTGGAGGACACGGTAAATCCCCAAAGCATTAGGAATCACTATACCCAAGCTTTGAAGTTTGTTTGCGTGCCCAGACATCTTAAGCACATGCTCACTGACGGAGCTGCCCTCTTCCATCTTGCAGTTAAAGAACTTTTCAGAAGCCTCATAGCTTTCAATTGCCGCGTGAGTCTCAAAAATCAATTTGAGATCCTCGACAATATCATATGGGTCTGAATCCTCAAACCTTTTCTGAAGCTCCGATTCCAAACCATACAAGATAGCACACTGAACTATGGAGTACTGATTCTTCCGAGCGAGGTAAACATTCTTTACTTCATCGGGAGCATCAGCTGCAGGTGGGTCACCTAGCGGTGCATCCAGCACATAGGTCAAATTACCAGCTGTGAGGACAATCCTCAAATTGCGGAACCAATCCGCGAAGTTGCTTCCATTGTTTTTCAACTTTTCTTTCTCTAGGAACGCATTAAAATTGATGGTAGGGGCTGCCATTGATCTACAACATATTTGCAATAGTTTAGACTAAGTTTATGACAAATTGAGTTCAAATTAATTAATGTAATTAAACTAGGTGAACTCCCACTCAAAACAATATCCCTCACATTGTTTTAGTGATCACACGAACCAAATCCACTACATCAACACCGATCATCACGAGAGTTGATATAATTTCAATGGCGAACAATCGTCATGTTCATCATATCTACTATATGATTCATGCTTTACCTTTCGGTGATCCGTGTTCCGAGACCATGTCTGTACATGCTAGGCTCGTCAAGATCAAACCTTAGTTTCTGCATGAGCAAATCTGGCTTGCTCACGTTGTATACACTTGCGGAATCTAACACACCCGATCATCACGTGGTGCTTCGAAACAACAAGCTTTAGAAACCGTGCTAACTAAGGGTGAACACTTTATGACTTGAAATTCATGTGGATGAGGGATCATCTTATAATGCTACCGTCGTATACTAAGCAATACAAGATGCATAAAGGATTAACATCACATGCAATTCAATATATATGTGATATGATATGGCCTTTCTTCTCTGTGCTTCCGATCTCCATCTTCAAGCACGAACATGATCTCCATCATCACCGGCATTGCATCAAGGTCAATGACGCTACTCCATGGTTTTCGTCCACCGGCTTCAACTATTACAACTACTTTGAATAGACACGCGGGTCTTAACATAAATTAAAGACAACCATATGGCTCCTGCCGGTTGCCGACTTACAATAAGGAACATTGCATACATCAAATATAATCACAATCATGGCCATATCTACTTTCTTTGCATATTTTACGTGGTTTGGGGCTTTCAATAAGTGTCGTTCTAACTTACGAACAAGAACCACAACATTGATACTAGTATTGTTAATCACCCGTTGTAAATTGGATCTTAACTATGCTAGGAGAAACAGGCACCCGCAAAGCCACTTATGCAATACAAGTTGCATGTCAAGCGTGGAGCAAGTCTCATGAACGATGTCATGTAAGGTTAGCCCGGGCCGCTTCATCCCAACATACCGCAAGATGCAAAGTACACAAGAAGCAATCGACAATAAAGCATCAACGCCCACAATGACCATTGTGTTCTACTCGTGCAACAGATCTACATATAGACACGGCTCTGATACCACTGTAGGGGTTCGTAGCATGGAAAACAAAATTTTTCTATCGCATACAAACAAACAAGCCAAGATCTATCTACTAGATTGTAGCAACGAGTCGATGGTATAACTTACCCTCGAAGATTCCAAAGCGTTTAACGAGAGCGGATTCTCGTGGGTGATGTAGTCGTACTCTTTCCGATCTCAAGATCGTGTAGACGATCCTTCCGGCGCCACGTTCCGGCAGCGCTCCCGCAGTCGGTCACACGTTCGGTACTCGACGAAGACCTTCCTCTCCCTTGTTCCAGCAGGCAGCGGAGGTTGTAGCACTCTCCTCGCGATTCCGGCAGCACAACGGCGTGGTACCGGAAGTAGAGGGGAAATCCCGCAGGGCTTCGCCTTAATCCGGTGCGAGTATGGTGGAGTTTATGAGAGAGGCTATTAGTGGTCTAGTAATTATACACACCAATTAGAAGGCTCTAAACCGCTGGCTAAAGCAATTAGAAGCTCTAAACCAAAACGGCTCTAAACCGGAGATTTAGAGGTAGGAACTTGTGTGTCTAGGAGGGGAGCCCTGCCCCTCCTTTTATGGGTTGGGAGGCGCGGCCAGGGGAGGGGAGTCCCTCCCCAAGTCGGCCTTGGGTGGCGCGCCGGCTTGGGGAGGAGACTCCTCCCTCAAGTCGGTTCCCAACTCCTCTTTCTTGTTTCCCACAGTTTCTTGTTTTAGCCGTTTGACTTTCAAACTGGACATTTGACTTTTCTGTTTTAGGATTCAATTTAATCCTTTATTTGGGACAGCAAGAACACTTAGTACATGATGCAATCATTCCAATATGTAATGACACATTCATGTACCCCTCCCCCCCCCCCCCGGAGTGCCGGACAATCCGGAACCTTCTAGAACATTCCCGATGAAAACACCGGAATCATTCCCGAACTCCAAAACGGGACTTTCCTTATATGAATCTTATTCTCCGGACCATTCCGGATCACCTCGTGATATCCCGGATCCCATCCGAGACTCCGAACAACATTCGGTCTCTTTCTCATAATACCATAACTACTCAAACAACGTCGAATCCTTAAGTGTGTCTCCCTACGGTTCGTGAATTATGCGGACATGATCGAGACACTTCTCCGAACAATAACCAATAGAGGAATCTGGAAATTCATATGGCTCCCACATATTTCTACGATTACTTTACGATCGAATGAACCACTTACATACGATACCAATTTCCCTTTGTCTCACGATATGTTACTTATCCGAGGTTATGATCGTCGGTATCTCTGCATACCTAGTTCAACCTCGTTACTGATAAGTACTCTTTTCTCGTTCCCGTGATATGTGATCCCTTGTGACCAAGTCACATGCTTGCAAGACAATTAGATGGCATTCCACTTAGAGGGCCCAGAGTATATCTATCCGTCATGTGGATGGACAAATCCCACTCTTGATCCATGTGTCTCAACCAATACTTTCCGAACACTCAATGCCACCTTTATAACCACCCAGTTACGGTGTGGTGTTTGATGTCATCAAAGCATCCATCCGGTAAAGGTGATATGCATGATCTCATGGTCGAAGGAATTAAGTTACTATGTCTCAGAAAGCATATAGCAATTGAACTATTGAAATGACTTGATCTTTATGCTATGCTTATCTATAGGAGTATGTCCACCATATCATTCTCCTAACGATATGATCTTGTTGTTGATAAAATCTCAATGTTCATGATAGGGAAACCACAATCATTGATCAACCAACAAGCTAGTGAAGTATAGAGGCTATACTAGGGACTTCAAATTAAGTTTACAAATCACACAAGTATCAATGTTTCCTTGATAATACTATTATAGAATGAATGTAAACATTTATCATAAACACAAAGATATAATAATAACTACATTTATTATTGCCTCTAGGGCATATCTCCAACAGTTTGATAGTTAAGGCCAAACCTTCTAGTTTTCTTTTTTTATGGCCGTTTTCATGAGCTACTTCCCATGGTTTTGGTGTACCACTGCGATTTACGATGACCTAAGATCCGATACATGTTTGAGAGGTATGACCAAAAACTTGTCGTTTTCGCATTTTATGACCGTTTAAATGAGCTATTGCCCATAGTTTTGGGGCTCTAGGGAGATTTCCATGGCCCCTAAGACCTGATACATATTTGAGAGATATGACCAAAAACGCATTATTTCTCGTTTTATGGTTGTTTTCATGAGCTATTAACCACGGTTTTGGGGTTCCAGGGAGATTTACGACGACCGTTAGACACTATACATGTTTGAGAGTTAAGACAAAAAACTTGCCGTTTTTGCGTTTATGGCTGTTTTCATGAGCTATTGCCCATAGTTCCAGTGCGATTTATGATGACAATAAGAACCGATTCATGTTTGAGTGTTATTAAAGAAAACTAGTCGTTTTCGTGTTTTATGGCTGTTTTCATAAGCTATTGGCCACAATTTTGTGGTTCCATGGGGATTTGCATGGCCCGTAAGACCAGATTAATGTTTGAGAATGATGACAAAAAAACTCGTCGTTTTTTCTTTTTGACAACCGATTTTATGAGCTATTTCCCATAGTTTTGGGGCTATAGGGAGATTTACAACGACAGTAAGACTCGATATATTGTTGAGAGATATGACCAAAAACTCGTCGTTTTCGCGTTCGATGTTCGTTTTCATGAGCTATTGCCCATAGTTTTGGGGCTATAGAGCGATTTTCATGGCCCATATGACCCGATACATGTCTAAGAGATATGACAAAAAACTTATCGTTTTCTCGTTTTATGGTTGTTTTTCATGAGCTATTGCCCATAGTTTTGGGGCTCTAGGGCAATTTTCATGGCCCATATGACCCGATACATGTCTAAGAGATATGACCAAAAACTTATCGTTTTCTCGTTTTATGATTGTTTTCATGAGCTATTGCCATAATTTTGGGGCTCTAAGGCGATTTTCATGGCCCATATGACCCGATACATGTCTTAGAGATATGACCAAAAACTTATCATTTTCTCTTTTTATGGTCGTTTTCATGAGCTATTGCCCACGGTTTCGGGGTTCTAAGGAGATTTACAATGATTGTAAGACTCGATACATGTTTGAGAGTTAAGACCAAAACTCGCCGTTTTCTTGTTTATGGTTGTTTTCATGAGCTATTTGCCACGGTTTTGGGGTTCTTATGCGATTTAGGACGATCGTAAGACCTGATACATGTTTGAGATTTATTACCAAACTCTTGTTGTTTTTGTTATGTCATTTATGGCCATTTTCATGTGCTATTGCCCACAATTTTGTGGTTCCATGGGGATTTGTGTGGCCCGTAAGAACAAAATCATGTTTGAGAATTATGACCAAAAGCTTGTCATTTTCGCGATTGTACGGCCTTTTTCACGAGCTATTGCCAAAAGTTTTGGGGCACCATGGCGATTTTACAACGACCGCAAGGCTCAATACATGTTTGAGAGATATGACCAAAGACTCATCATTTCATGTTTGATAGTTAAGGCCAAACCTTCTAGTTTTCTTTTTTTATGGCCGTTTTCATGAGCTACTTCCCATGGTTTTGGTGTACCACTGCGATTTACGATGACCTAAGACCCGATACATGTTTGAGAGGTATGACCAAAAACTTGTCGTTTTCGCATTTTATGACCGTTTAAATGAGCTATTGTCCATAGTTTTGGGGCTCTAGGGAGATTTCCATGGCCCCTAAGACCTGATACATATTTGAGAGATATGACCAAAAACGCATTATTTCTCGTTTTATGGTTGTTTTCATGAGCTATTAACCACGGTTTTGGGGTTCCAGGGAGATTTACGACGACCGTTAGACACTATACATGTTTGAGAGTTAAGACAAAAAACTTGCCGTTTTTGCGTTTATGGCTGTTTTCATGAGCTATTGCCCATAGTTCCAGTGCGATTTACGATGACAATAAGAACCGATTCATGTTTGAGTGTTATTAAAGAAAACTAGTCGTTTTCGTGTTTTATGGCTGTTTTCATAAGCTATTGGCCACAATTTTGTGGTTCCATGGGGATTTGCATGGCCCGTAAGACCAGATTAATGTTTGAGAATGATGACAAAAAAACTCGTCTTTTTTTCTTTTTGACGATCGATTTTATGAGCTATTTCCCATAGTTTTGGGGCTACAGAGAGATTTACAACGACAGTAAGACTCGATATATTGTTGAGAGATATGACCAAAAACTCGTCGTTTTCGCGTTCGATGATCGTTTTCATGACCTATTGCCCATAGTTTTGGCGCTATAGGGCGATTTTCATGGCCCATATGACCCGATACTTGTCTAAGAGATATGACCAAAAACTTATCGTTTTCTCGTTTTATGGCTGTTTTTCATGAGCTATTGCCCATAGTTTTGGGGCTCTAGGGCAATTTTCATGGCCCATATGACCCGATACATGTCTAAGAGATATGACCAAAAACTTATCGTTTTCTCGTTTTATGATCGTTTTCATGAGCTATTGCCATAATTTTGGGGCTCTAAGGCGATTTGCATGGCCCATATGACCCGATACATGTCTGAGAGATATGACCAAAAACTTATCGTTTTCTTGTTTTATTATCGTTTTCATGAGCTATTGCCAATAGTTTTGGGGCTCTAGGGCGGTTTTCATGGCCCATATGACCCAATACATGTCTGAGAGATATGACCAAAAACTTATCGTTTTATGGTCATTTTCGTGAGCTATTGCCCATAATTTTGGGGCTCTAAGGCGATTTGCATGGCCCATATGAGCCGATACATGTCTAAGTGATATGACCAAAATTATTGTTTTTTATGGTCGTTTTCATGATCTATTGCCCATAGTTTTGGGGCTCTAGGGCAATTTTCATGGCCCATATGACCTGATACATGTCTGAGAGATATGACCAAAACCTTATCGTTTTCTTGTTTTATGGTCGTTTTCATGATCTATTGCCCATAGTTTTGGGGCTCTAGGGCAATTTTCATGGCCCATATGACCCGATACATGTCTGAGAGATATGATAAAAAATTATCGTTTTCTGGTTTTATGGTCGTTTTCATGAGCTATTGCCCATAGTTTTGGGGGTCTAGGGCGATTTTCATGGCCCATATGACCCGATACATGTCTGAGAGATATTACCAAAAACTTATCGTTTTGTCGTTTTATGGTCGTTTTCATGAGCTATTGCCCGTAGTTTTGGGGCTCTAGGGCAATTTTCATGGCCCATATGACCCGATACATGTGTAAGAGATATGACCAAAAACTTATCGTTTTCTCGTTTTATGTTCGTTTTCATGAGCTATTGCCCATATTTTTGGGGCTCTAGGGCGATTTTCATGGCCCATATGACCCAATACATGTGTGAGAGATATGACCAAAAACTTAGCGTTTTCTCGTTTTATGGTCATTTTCGTGAGCTATTGCCCATAATTTTGGGGCTCTAAGGCGATTTGCATGGCCCATATGACCCGATACATGTTTGAGAGATATGACCAAAAAGTTATCGTTTTCTCGTTTTATGGTCCTTTTCATGAGCTATTTCCACGGTTTCGGGGTTCTAAGGAGATTTACAATGATCGTAAGACTCGATACTTGTTTGAGCGTTAAGACGAAAAACTTGTCGTTTTCACGTTTATGGATGTTTTCATGACCTATTGTGCACGGTTTTGGGGTTCTAGTGCGGTTTACGACGACCGTAAGACCCGATACATGTTTGAGAGTTATTACCAAAAACTTGTCGTTTTCATGTTTTATGGCCGTTTCATGAGCTATTGACCACAATTTTGTGATTCCATGGGGATTTGATTGGCCTGTTATACCAGACTCGTGTTTGAGAGTTATGACCGAAAAATCATCATTTTCACGTTTTACGAGCATTTTATGAGCTATTGCCCACCGTTTTGGGGCAACGGGGCGATGTACAACGACCGTAATATTCGATACATGTTTGAAATATACGACAAAAAATTCGATGGTTTCTTGTTTGATGGCCATTTTCATGAAATATGGGCGATTCATGTTTGAGATTTATGACCAAAAACTTGTCGTTTTCGTGTTTTACGACTGTTTTCATGAGCTATTGCCCAAAGTTTTGGGGCTCCAGGGTGATTTGCATGGCCCATAAGAATTGATAGATGTTTGAAAGATATGACCAAAAACTCGTTGTTTTTCGTGTTTGATGACCATATTCATGAGCTATTTCCCACAGTTTTGGGGTTCAAGTGAGATTTACAATGACCGTAAGACTTAAAACATGTTTGAGAGGGATGACCAAAAACTATTCGTTTTACGACCATTTTCATGAGTTATTTCCCATAGTTTTGGGGCTTCATGACGAATTGCATGGAACATAAGACCTGATACATGTTTGAGAGATATGACAAAAAAATCATTGTTTTCTCGTTTTCATGACCTATTGCCCATAGTTTTGGCGCTATAGGGCGATTTTCATGGCCCATATGACCCGATACTTGTCTAAGAGATATGACCAAAAACTTATCGTTTTCTCGTTTTATGGCTGTTTTTCATGAGCTATTGCCCATAGTTTTGGGGCTCTAGGGAAATTTTCATGGCCCATATGACCCGATAC
This sequence comes from Avena atlantica, assembly GCA_910589765.1. Taxonomy (NCBI): domain Eukaryota; kingdom Viridiplantae; phylum Streptophyta; class Magnoliopsida; order Poales; family Poaceae; genus Avena; species Avena atlantica. Next base: position 23,882 of record CAJUWN010000964.1, read on the forward strand.
ATGTCTAAGAGATATGACCAAAAACTTATCGTTTTCTCGTTTTATGATCGTTTTCATGAGCTATTGCCATAATTTTGGGGCTCTAAGGCGATTTGCATGGCCCAGATGACCCGATACATGTCTGAGAGATATGACCAAAAACTTATCGTTTTATGGTCATTTTCGTGAGCTATTGCCCATAATTTTGGGGCTCTAAGGCGATTTGCATGGCCCATATGAGCCGATACATGTCTAAGTGATATGACCAAAAAATTATTGTTTTTTATGGTCGTTTTCATGATCTATTGCCCATAGTTTTGGGGCTCTAGGGCAATTTTCATGGCCCATATGACCTGATACATGTCTGAGAGATATGACCAAAACCTTATCGTTTTCTTGTTTTATGGTCGTTTTCATGATCTATTGCCCATAGTTTTGGGGCTCTAGGGCAATTTTCATGGCCCATATGACCCGATACATGTCTGAGAGATATGATAAAAAATTATCGTTTTCTGGTTTTATGGTCGTTTTCATGAGCTATTGCCCATAGTTTTGGGGGTCTAGGGCGATTTTCATGGCCCATATGACCCGATACATGTCTGAGAGATATTACCAAAAACTTATCGTTTTGTCGTTTTATGGTCGTTTTCATGAGTTATTGCCCGTAGTTTTGGGGCTCTAGGGCAATTTTCATGGCCCATATGACCCGATACATGTGTAAGAGATATGACCAAAAACTTATCGTTTTCTCGTTTTATGTTCGTTTTCATGAGCTATTGCCCATATTTTTGGGGCTCTAGGGCGATTTTCATGGCCCATATGACCCAATACATGTGTGAGAGATATGACCAAAAACTTAGCGTTTTCTCGTTTTATGGTCATTTTCGTGAGCTATTGCCCATAATTTTGGTGCTCTAAGGCGATTTGCATGGCCCATATGACCCGATACATGTTTGAGAGATATGACCAAAAAGTTATCGTTTTCTCGTTTTATGGTCCTTTTCATGAGCTATTTCCACGGTTTCGGGGTTCTAAGGAGATTTACAATGATCGTAAGACTCGATACTTGTTTGAGCGTTAAGACGAAAAACTTGTCGTTTTCACGTTTATGGATGTTTTCATGACCTATTGTGCACGGTTTTGGGGTTCTAGTGCGGTTTACGACGACCGTAAGACCCGATACATGTTTGAGAGTTATTACCAAAAACTTGTCGTTTTCATGTTTTATGGCCGTTTCATGAGCTATTGACCACAATTTTGTGATTCCATGGGGATTTGATTGGCCTGTTATACCAGACTCGTGTTTGAGAGTTATGACCGAAAAATCATCATTTTCACGTTTTACGAGCATTTTATGAGCTATTGCCCACCGTTTTGGGGCAACGGGGCGATGTACAACGACCGTAATATTCGATACATGTTTGAAATATACGACCAAAAACTCGATGGTTTCTTGTTTGATGGCCATTTTCATGAAATATGGGCGATTCATGTTTGAGATTTATGACCAAAAACTTGTCGTTTTCGTGTTTTACGACTGTTTTCATGAGCTATTGCCCAAAGTTTTGGGGCTCCAGGGTGATTTGCATGGCCCATAAGAATTGATAGATGTTTGAAAGATATGACCAAAAACTCGTTGTTTTTCGTGTTTGATGACCATATTCATGAGCTATTTCCCACAGTTTTGGGGTTCAAGTGAGATTTACAATGACCGTAAGACTTAAAACATGTTTGAGAGGGATGACCAAAAACTATTCGTTTTACGACCATTTTCATGAGTTATTTCCCATAGTTTTGGGGCTTCATGACGAATTGCATGGAACATAAGACCTGATACATGTTTGAGAGATATGACAAAAAAAATCATTGTTTTCTCGTTTTATGGTCGTTTTCATGAGCTATTGGCCATGGTTTTGAGGTTCCAGGGAGATTTACAATGACCGTAAGACTCGATACCTATTTGATAGTTAAGACAAAAAACCTGCCGTTTATGCGTTTATGGCTGTTTTCATGAGCTATTGCCCACGGTTTGGGGGTTCTAGTGCAATTTATGATGACCGTAAGACCCGATATATATTTGAGAGTTATTACCAAAAACTTGTAGTTTTTGTGTTGTATGGACGTTTCATGAGCTATTTCCCATAGTTTTGTGGTTCCATGGGGATTTGCGTGGCCTATAAGACCAGATAAATATTTGAGATTTATGACCAAAAACTTGTCGTTTTCGCGTTTTACGGCCGTTTTCATGAGCTATTGCCCACAGTTTTGGGGCACCAGGGAGATTTACAACGATCATAAGACTCGATACATGTTTGAGAGTTAAGACCAAACCTCACTATTTTCTTGTTTATGGCTGTTTTCACGAGATATTTCCCACGGTTTTAGGGTTCTAGTGCGATTTACGACGACCGTAAGACCCGATACATGTTTGAGAGTTATTACCAAAAAAAATTTCCCGTGATTTATGGCCATTTTCATGTGCTATTGCCCACAATTTTGTGGTTCCATGGGGATTTGGTTGGCCCGTAAGACCAGATTCAAGTATGAGAATTATGATCAAAAGCTCGTCGTTTTCGCGTTTTACGACCATTTTCATGAGATATTGCCAATAGTTTTGGGGCACGAGGGCAATTCTACAATGACCGTAAGACTCAATACATGTTTAAGAGATATGACCAAAAACTCATCGTTTTCGTGTTTGACGTCAGATTTCATGACCTATGGCCCATGATTTTGGCGTGTTAGGGAGATTTAGAATGACAGTAATACCTGATACAGGTTTTGGGGTTCTAGAAAGATTTACAACAGCCGTAAGACTCGATACATGTTTGAGAGTTAAGACCAAGACTTGCCGTTTTCTTGTTTATGGTTGTTTTCATGAGCTATTTGCCACGGTTTTGGGGTTCTTATGCGATTTAGGACGACCGTAAGACCTGATACATGTTTGAGATTTATTACCAAACTCTTGTTGTTTTCGTTATGTCATTTATGGCCATTTTCATGTGCTATTGCCCACAATTTTGTGGTTCCATGGGGATTTGCGTGGCCCGTCAGAACAAAATAATGTTTGAGAATTATGACCAAAAGCTCGTCATTTTCGCGTTGTACGACCTTTTTCACGAGCTATTGCCAACAGTTTTGGGGTACCATGGCGATTTTACAACGACCGCAAGACTCGATACATGTTTGAGAGATATGACCAAAGACTCATCATTTCATGTTTGATAGTTAAGGCCAAAACTTGTAGTTTTCTTTTTTTTATGGCCGTTTTCATGAGCTAGTTCCCATGGCTTTGGTGTACCACTGCGATTTACGATGACCTAAGACCCGATACATGTTTGAGAGGTATGACCAAAAACTTGTCGTTTTCGCATTTTATGACCGTTTAAATGAGCTATTGCCCATAGTTTTGGGGCTCTAGGGAGATTTCCATGGCCCATAAGACCTGATACATATTTGAGAGATATGACCAAAAACGCATTATTTCTCGTTTTATGGTTGTTTTCATGAGCTATTAACCACGGTTTTGGGGTTCCAGGGAGATTTACGACGACTGTTAGACACTATACATGTTTGAGAGTTAAGACAAAAAACTTGCCGTTTTTGCGTTTATGGCTGTTTTCATGAGCTATTGCCCATAGTTTTGGAGTTCCAGTGCGATTTACGATGACAATAAGAACCGATACATGTTTGAGTGTTATTAAAGAAAACTAGTCATTTTCGTGTTTTATGGCTGTTTTCATAAGCTATTGGCCACAATTTTGTGGTTCCATGGGGATTTGCATGGCCCGTAAGACCAGATTAATGTTTGAGAATGATGACAAAAAAACTCGTCGTTTTTTCTTTTTTACGACCGATTTTATGAGCTATTTCCCATAGTTTTGGGCCTACAGGGAGATTTACAACGACAGTAAGACTCGATATATTGTTGAGAGATTTTACCGAAAACTCGTCGTTTTCGCGTTCGACTATCGTTTTCATGAGCTATTACCCATAGTTTTGGGGCTATAGGGCGATTTTCATGGCCAATATGACCCGATACATGTCTAAGAGATATGACCAAAAACTTATCGTTTTCTCGTTTTATGGTTGTTTTTCATGAGCTATTGCCCATAGTTTTGGGGCTCTAGGGCAATTTTCATGGCCCATATGACCCGATACATGTCTAAGAGAGATGACCAAAAACTTATCGTTTTCTCGTTTTATGATCGGTTTCATGAGCTATTGCCATAATTTTGGGGCTCTAAGGCGATTTGCATGGCCCATATGACCCGATACATGTCTTAGAGATATGACCAAAAACTTATCATTTTCTCTTTTTATGGTCGTTTTCATGAGCTATTGCCCACGGTTTCGGGGTTCTAAGGAGATTTACAATGATTGTAAGACTCGATACATGTTTGAGAGTTAAGACCAAAACTCGTCGTTTTCTTGTTTATGGTTGTTTTCATGAGCTATTTGCCACGGTTTTGGGGTTCTTATGCGATTTAGGACGACCGTAAGACCTGATACATGTTTGAGATTTATTACCAAACTCTTGTTGTTTTCGTTATGTCATTTATGGCCATTTTCATGTGCTATTGCCCACAATTTTGTGGTTCCATGGGGATTTGCGTGGCCCGTAAGAACAAAATCATGTTTGAGAATTATGACCAAAAGCTCGTCATTTTCGCGTTGTACGGCCTTTTTCACGAGCTATTGCCAACAGTTTTGGGGCACCATGGCGATTTTACAACGACCGCAAGGCTCGATACATGTTTGAGAGATATGACCAAAGACTCATCATTTCATGTTTGATAGTTAAGGCCAAAACTTCTAGTTTTCTTTTTTCATGGCCGTTTTCATGAGCTACTTCCCATGGTTTTGGTGTACCACTGCGATTTACGATGACCTAAGACCCGATACATGTTTGAGAGTTAAGAGAAAAAACTCGCCGTTTTTGCGTTTATGGCTGTTTTCATGAGCTATTGCCCATAGTTTTGGAGTTCCAGTGCGATTTACGATGACAATAAGAACCGATTCATGTTTGAGTGTTATTAAAAAAAACTAGTCGTTTTCGTGTTTTATGGCTGTTTTCATAAGCTATTGGCCACAATTTTGTGGTTCCATGGGGATTTGCATGGCCCGTAAGACCAGATTAATGTTTGAGAATGATGACAAAAAAACTCGTCGTTTTTTCTTTTTGACGACCGATTTTATGAGCTATTTCCCATAGTTTTGGGGCTACAGGGAGATTTACAACGACAGTAAGACTCAATATATTGTTGAGAGATATGACCAAAAACTCGTCGTTTTCGCGTTCGACGATTGTTTTCATGAGCTATTGCCCATAGTTTTGGGGCTATAGGGCGATTTTCATGGCCCATATGACCCGATACATGTCTAAGAGATATGACAAAAAACTTATTGTTTTCTTGTTTTATGGTTGTTTTTCATGAGCTATTGCCCATAGTTTTGGGGCTCTAGGGCAATTTTCATGGCCCATATGACCCGATACATGTCTAAGAGATATGACCAAAAACTTATCGTTTTCTCGTTTTATGATCGTTTTCATGAGCTATTGCCATAATTTTGGGGCTCTAAGGCGATTTGCATGGCCCATATGACCCGATACATGTCTGAGAGATATGACCAAAAACTTATCATTTTCTCTTTTTATGGTCGTTTTCATGAGCTATTGCCGACGGTTTCGGGGTTCTAAGGAGATTTACAATGATTGTAAGACTCAATACTTGTTTGAGATTTAAGACCAAAAACTCGTCGTTTTCGCGTTTATGGCTGTTTTCATGACCTATTATCCACGGTTTGGGGTTCTAGTGCGGTTTACGACGACCGTAAGACCCGATACATGTTTAAGAGTTATTACCAAAAACTTGTCGTTTTCATGTTTTATGGCCGTTTCATGAGCTATTAACCAGAATTTTGTGATTCCATGGGGATTTGCGTGGCCTGTTACACTAGACTCATGACTGAGAGTTATTACCAAAAAATCATCATTTTCACGTTTTACGAGCATTTTTATGAGCTATTGCCCACAGTTTTGGGGCAACGGGGGGATGTACAGCGACCGTAAGGTTCAATACATGTTTGAGAGATACGACCAAAAACTCGTTGGTTTCTTGTTTGATGGCCATTTTCATGAAATATGGGCGATTCATGTTTGAGATTTATGACCAAAAACTTGTCGTTTTCGTGTTTTACGACTGTTTTCATGAGCTATTGCCCACAGTTTTGGGGCTACAGGGTGATTTGCATGGCCCATAAGAATTGATAGATGTTTGAGAGATATGACCAAAAACTCGTTGTTTTTCGTGTTTGATGACCATATTCATGAGCTATTTCCCACAGTTTTGGGGTTCAAGTGAGATTTACAATGACCGTAAGACTTAAAACATGTTTGAGAGGGATGACCAAAAACTATTCGTTTTACGACCATTCTCATGAGTTATTTCCCATAGTTTTGGGGCTTCATGACGAATTGCATGGAACATAAGACCTGATACATGTTTGAGAGATATGACAAAAAAATCAACGTTTTCTCGTTTTATGGTCGTTTTCATGAGCTATTGGCCACGGTTTTCACTACTAGGAAAATGGCTATAGGTAATCAGCACATCCGTGGCTCACATGGTTGAAGTGCCCCACGGCTAAAACAGGCATGGCTCACCTATGTGCAGTGCCCTACTAGTAACTAGAACAACCGTAGCGCACATGACCATAGTGCTCCACACATATGTGTCGGTCAGGGCCCTGTTGGCCGCACGCCAGACATCCGTAGCGCACATAGGGTAGGTGCGCTACGGTTGTTAGCGTCAACCGTGGCGCACATGGAGGGGGTGCGCTACGCCTAAGCGCATGCCCCTCTCTGCTGTGAAACGGACAGACACATCCGTGGTGCACTATGGCATGTGCGCCACGGATGTTACTAATCCCTGTGGCGCACTGGGGCTAGTGCGTCACGGATGTGGCGATTTTTTTGGCAGCTCCACTTTATGTGCACATGTGTGATCATCCACCACCCCACACTTCACTTTCCCCTTCTTCTTCCTCCTTAGATCTAGTCAGGATCTTCTCCTTCCCACCTCAATTTCTCCACCCATTCACCATTTTTAGCATGTAGAACTTGCCTTGGATGTTACATAAGTAATAGAGGAAGGTCTCCGGTCTCTCATCTCCTTCTCCGGTCTCGCGCGCACCTCTCCTTTCCATCTTTCTCGCGATTGGTATCTCATCTCGGTAAGTTGTCCATTTAAGGATGTGTTCATGTGTATATGGATGATATGCTCATATGTGTGTAGATGATCGATGCTCATGATGTGTGTATGAGAGGATCGATGGTCATATGTGTGTGTGTATATCGAGAGTATCGATGATGCTCATGCATGTGTGTATGGAGAGGATAATGATATTTTCATGTGTGTATGGATCGTTCTCTCTCTTGTGTTTGTATGTGAACAAGTTGCCATTTGTTTTGCCAAAATATTGATTCATTTCCATTTTGGCAAGACTTTGGCATTTCGCAAAGGTCCTAATTTTAGGATAGGTCATGCCAAAATTTTCTATCGAACATTAAATGCATGCATTGATTATGTGGTTCTAATAGACTTCTAATTGTACCGTGTACACCGTGCAGGCAAAAATGGTGCTCATAATGAGCGAAGACATTGTGGCTAGATTTTTGAAATGTGCGATGGCCGACATGATATGAAATAACAAGACCGATATAAGATGTCCGTGTAGAAGATGCAAACTCAACTGGGTGATCGACCCAGATTCCGAGAATCTGCAGGCGCACCTGCTCCGCCATGGTTTCATGGATGGATACACTCGTTGGATAAGCGATGACGAAGACGATGGAGACGGTGAAGGTGGGCAACATGACGATGATCATCATCACGGCGAGAACGGGCGAGATGATGAAGAGTCTCCTGGATATGGTGAAGGTGCCGAAGCAGACCGGGATGATGATGATCTAGATGCCGGAGGAGGAGATGACGATGGAACAATGTCAGGCTGGGTGCGGGACCCTTATGTGCAAGAGCTGCTTCTCAAGCAGACGAGTAACGCCAGGGCTGCCGCTAGAGAGAAAGCCAAGCTTGCGCAACTTGAGAAAGACGCGGTACTCCATTGTATGAAGGATGCAGGCCCGATGATACCCGGTTGAATGTAACGCTCAAGGCTATGGAGATGAAGGCAAAACACAAATTGAGCGACGCAAGCTTCGACGATATGATGGCATTCTGGCACGATCGTCTCCCGGAGGGGAACACATGTCCAACTAGTATCGAGGACACCAAGAAAATCGTCTGTCCTCTCGATCTACCGCACGTTAGATATCACGTATGCATCAACGATTGCATCATTTATCGGGGCGAGGACGCGGAGAAAACCACATGTCCGGTATGCGGCGTGAGTCGATACAAGAAAGGGAAGAAAGCACCTCGAAAAGTGGTATGGTACTTTCCTATCACTCCTCGTCTGCAGCGCTATTTCGCGGACCCTAAGGAAGCGAAGCTCATGCGATGGCATGCGGAAAGGAAGAAGCCAGGAGATGATGATGATGATGATGATGATGACCCCGAAAAGGATGAGCTGCTGACGCACCCTTCAGATGCTAGCCAGTGGAAAGCATTGGACCTCGAATTCCCAAAATTCGGTGGAGATTCGAGGAATATCAGGCTTGGTGCGAGCACCGATGGACTCAATCTGTTCGGTAGACAGAGCAGCACGCACAGCACTTGGCCCGTGTTTGTATGGATGTACAACCTCCCTCCATGGTTGTGCATGAAGAAGAAGTACATACAAATGAGTATGCTAATTCAAGGGCCGAAACAACCTGGTACCGACATCAATCTGTATCTTGGGCTGTTGAAAGAGGAGCTAGCCACGTTATGGGAATCTGGAGCCAATACTTACGACACCGTCGCACAAGATTATTTCACTATGAGAGCCGCGTTGGTCACTACGGTGCAAGACTATCCAGGTTCCAGGTATATCTCGGGGCAGGTTATCCAAGGATTCTGCGCATGCGTTAGGTGCATGGATCACACAAGCTATCTCCAACTAGAGAAAGATCCAGGGTCATCGAAAACCGTGTTCATGGCGCACCGGAGGTGGCTCGGCAAGAATGATCCATGGAGAAAACGTGGAGACCTATTCTATGGCAAATCGGAGACCCGAGGAATCCCAGAGCGTAGGAGAAGCAAAGAAGTGGAAGAGTTGCTGAAAAACTGGAAAGATTGTCCTAAGCCTGGAAAGAAGCGAAAGAGGCATCAACAAGACAAGCCGCTGATGAAGGTATGGAAAACAAGGTCTGTTTTCTGGGAGTTTCCATACTGGAATTTTCTCCGCACGCCTCATAGCCTCGACATCATGCATATCACGAAAAACGTGTGCGAGAGTCTGGTCGCCACCATAATCAACATGCCAGATAAGACGAAAGATGGTCCGAAAGCAAGGCATGACCTGATATGCTTGGGTATCTGGAAGGAGCTTCACGGAGGACGCACTACTCCTGATGATCAGGAAGATGACGATGATCATGAGTCAGAGAAGACACAAGGTCGTCGGAAGGGTAAAAAGTTCAAGAATAACGAATATTACTGCCCTCCTTCTTGCTTCACTCTAAGCCAGGATGAGATCAAACAGTTTTTCAAGTGCCTTCTAGGAGTCAAATTTCCTTATGGCTACGCGGGCAAGATAAGCAGATAACTAGACGAGGCGAAGCAGAGATTCAGTGGCATGAAGTCTCACGACTGTGCCGTGCTAATGACACAGGTACTTCCGATCGCACTAAGAGGGATAATGGACGAGCACATCCGTGAAATGTTATTTGGCCTCTGCAAGTTTTTCGACGTCATCTCTAGGAAGTCGATTGGCGTGAATCAGCTCGGGAGGCTACAAGAGGAGATCGTGGTGATACTATGTGAGCTTGAGGTCTACTTCCCACCCGCATTCCTTGACATTATGGTGCATCTGCTGGTCCATGTCGTGGAGCACATCGTACAACTCGGGCCGATATTCCTCCGCAGCATGATGGCGTTCGAAAGGATGAACGGACACATCAAAGGATACGTTCACAACAGGTCCCGTCCAGATGGAAGCATAGCCAACGGCGTTCTGGCCAAAGAGTGCATCTCTTTCTGCATGAATTATCTAGACATCGAGAACCCTGTCAGTCTTCCCGTCAACAGGCACCTTGGCAAGCTCGACGGATCTGGTCACCGAGAGGGTCGTCGCATACTGCATGCAGACTTCGATTTTTGACGCGCAGACTTTGATCGAGCAAAGCTCGTCGCGCTACAGCATTTAGAACTGGTCGATCCTTGGGTACAGAAGCACAAAAGGTTAATCGAGAAGAAGTACAGTGACCGGGGCATACAGAGGACGCAGGAAGAAATAATCAAAGAGCACAACTCAGATTTCACGCGTTGGTTTAGGAAGACACTCCTTGATAATCCCCCGCGATCGCATTCTTCTGACACGGAAAAGATCATATTCACCTTGTCGCAGGGACCGATGCAAAACCTGGTGACCTATAGTGGACCCCTACTACATGCATGACGGCTGCTTGGGTTCCCCCGCCGAACGACTTATCGTGGCCTCGTACCTAAAAAGAATCCTCGTGGCGAACAAGACAAAGGAATACATTCCCGTGCCTTACTTTCCCGAGTAAGTCGTTATTCACTCGCCACCGTCGATTGGCTTTATTTCATCATCATTATTTTTCCAACACATTCCATTTGAATTTTTTGCGCAGAGATGAACACTGCACGCTCATCTCCTTATCGCCGAAGCATTCCCACGCCACGTATTTCAACTCGGGGAGTCTAGAAAAGAAGAAAAACTACGACAAGATCAAGGAAGTTCTGGATGATGCTCTCACTGGCTTTGCCTCGATGGAAGGCACCACCTTCGTGCGTACGAAGGTCAAGTTCGGCAGGCACGTCTTCAACCACGTAACGGAGTTCCCCAGCGTGAAGTAGCCAGAAAACAGTAAGAAGGAAGCCTACTACGCACTCCATCACATGAGGGCGTTCCTACTTGACCAGCAGAATTCTACGCTGCCAGATCATCTCAAACGGTGGGCTGAAGGAAAGGCCAAGATCACTGATTCAGATATTAGACAAGAGATGTATCGCATCCAGCAGCAGTTTGGGGCAATCATCTTTCAGGATGTCATGACTTCGGGGGGATCTTCTACGGAGGAAATATCCCGAATAACCGTGACATAGAAGATCGCCTAGAGATGCAGGGTGACTATAGGAAGTTCATGACGAGACAAGGCGTCCTCCCGTTCCCTAAGCCGAGCCAGAAGGCTTGATGTTGGCCTAGTTGTAGTTAAAAACTATAGATGACCTTTGTGTGTGTGTGGACAAGTGTACATGCTACTATACTTATCTTATTAGGTTTATGAATCATCGCTTACTTCTTTTGCTTATTGTTATTATATATCAATCAATGCTTGTTTTTTTGCTTACTCTTTGGTCCTTTGCTCACTTTGGTCCTTCTTTTTTTCCTTACTCTTTTTTCGAGAATAATGCCGATGATTGAAATTTCGTGGCACACTATATATGTGAATGTGCTACGATGGGATTGTGAGCCTTGTGATATGCACAAGTCCAAGTCTTGTGCATCCTACTTGGCTCACGGTTCCATCGTAGCATATTTCAGTGTCCAACGACCTATGTATATATATGAGGCATTCTTTTCGAGTTATTTTTGTCTTTTTTGAGAATAATGCCGATGATTGAAATGTCGTGGCACAATATATATGTGAATGTGCTACGACGGGATAGTTAGCCTTGTGATATGCACAAGTCCAGGAATTGTGCATCCTACTTGGCTAACTGTTCCGTCGTAGCATATTCCTGTGTCCAACGACCTAGCTAGTTATATATGAGGCATTCTTTTCGAGTTATTTTTGTCTTTTTCGAGAATATGCCGATGATTGAAATGTCGTGGCACAATATATATGTGAATGTGCTACGACGGGATAGTTAGCCTTGTGATATGCACAAGTCCAGGAATTGTGCATCCTACTTGGCTAACCGTTCCGTCGTAGCATATTACTGTGTCCAACGACCTAGCTAGTTATATATGAGGCATTTTTTTCGAGCTACTTTGGTCTTTTTCAAGAATAATTCCGATGATTGAACTGTCTTGGCATAATATATATGTGAATGTGCTACGACGGGACTGTAAGCCTTGTGTTATGCACAAGTCTAGATGTTGTGCATCTTACTTGACTTATAGTTCCATCGTAGCATATTCCTGTGTCCAACAACCTGTGTGTATATATATATGAGGCATTATTTTCGAGTTACTTTGGTCTTTTTCGAGAATAATGCCGATGATTGAAATTTCATGGCACACTATATGTGAATGTGCTGCGATGGGATTGTTCGCCTTGTGCTATGCACAGGTCCAGGTGTTGTGCATCCTACTTGGCGAACAGTTCCATCGTAGCATATTCCTGTGTCGAACAACCTAGTTATATATGAGGCATGCTTTTTGAGTTTGGTCTTTTTGATTTAGGAGTACTTTATATAAGTGTATCTTCGTATGCGACTTTAATAATATATGTTTTTTTCAATCATTAGTTAATTATTATTGTCAACTTATAGATGACGTGGTACGTCGTGTACAAGGGACGGGTTCCCGGAGTCTACGATGATTGTGAATGGAGACAGGTGCACCGTTTCAGCGGCAATATCTACAAAGGGTACAACACTATGGCGGAGGCGGAAGCTAGATACACGCGCTATCTAGTGGGAGTTAGGACAAGGAACCGGATGAAGACCTACACCTTCGTCGCGGCGGTGATCATGCTTATCTTCTTTGGTTGTTTATCCCGCGTTTGTGTCTAGCTAGTTTAGATGTCTAGGCGAGCTTCCGAGCTCTAACTTGTTCGATCGACACATGTATTCGCATGTCACCAACTACTTTGTAACTTGATCGAACCAATGTAACTTATACTATGTATTCATGTATGAGACTTATCTATATGTATTTGTTTCAGTCTTGTTTTTCAAATTGTGTATTTATATATATAATGGTATATCTTGTATCTGTGTCTGTATATCTGCCTGTAATATTGTATATAATCTGTATTGTATATAATCTGGCTTGGAAATTAAAAAAAAAAACAAAAAAAACACATGTGACGCACATGACCTATCTTTTGTGGCGCACTACGCCTAAAGCGCACCTCAGAAGCTTAGTGGCGCACTGGGAAGTGCGCCACAGAAGATCCTACGCGTAGCGCACCTGCCCACATAGCCGTGGCGCACTAGCAGGTGCGCTACGCCTATCTCGACACAACCGTGGCGCACTAGGCAGTTGATAAGGGCCATTAGTCCCGGTTGCCCAACCGGGACGGGGCAATCGGGACTAAAGCTCTAACCATTAGTCCCGGTTGCCCCACCAACCGGGACAAATGGGGCACACGTGGCGCAATCAGTGCGCGAGGGGGGGTGGAGCATTAGTCCCGGTTCATAACACGAACCGGGACTAATAACCTGCTGCCGCGGCAGAGATTTGGCCCATTTCTCTGCCGCGGCAGAGAATTCATTTTGGCACATTTTGTTGCCGCGGCAGCATTTTTGCCACTTTTTGTGCCGCGACAGAGAATTCATTTAGGTTGTTTTATTGTTTATTTAGTGTTTTGCACTTATCAACGAAGGAACCTTATATTACACAAGATCATCATGATAACATTACATTCAATACACGGATCGAGTTCATGCACTACACACAAAAGTTGCTATTCGATGCTACCGGCCAATTTCTTGAAAGTTGCTATTTTTACAATTCCTATTGTCTATACACAGCCGAGTAGTATTCCCCTTGTGTGTTTAGGACTTCTGCATCCAAGAATCCCGCCAATTCCTCCTGAATTGCTCGTATGCGATCCTTTGGCAGAAGACCGTCCCGTAGACGTTCAATCTGATTTAAAAAAGGAGTCAGCCTATATGAATATGAAACTAAACACAATTTGATTGTAATTAAAAACTATAGAAATTGTTTACGTACGTGGAGTTGCTCTAAATTTCTGCCCTTCTCATCGCACGTCTGCCGGATGAACTCGCATACATAGTATCCACATAGATTGTTACCTGGTCCCTGCGTCAGGCACTTTACGAGAACAGAGTTCAATCAAAATAATAATCAAGCATGATAATAACTGTATCAAAACTAGAATCAAAGAGATGCGCGGATATAGCTAGTGGTGCTTACATCTAGTGGTTGAAATGTAAGCTCCTCTTTCCAAACACCCCTAGCCTTCTTGGTGAACCGTTTCCAAGCGCTGCCCGACGTAGAAAACGAATAAAATAAGTTATTAAGTACTTGATATCATAAAATTCATGAACGTTGCCGATATAGTGTCGTAATGATTAGAATTACCGCTGGAGAAGTATCTGCATGTCCTTCCACATCTCAAGGGGTTTATGTTTCGAGTCCATGACTAGTACACGCCCTTTGTCAAGTTGAATGATTAACAGAATATAGTGGTACCTGCGAATGCAGAACTAATCAATTATATACTTAACATCGAGTAAGCGAAATAGAAAGTGTATACAAGACAATAACACTCACTGGAAGTTGTAAGGAAATAGTATTTCCCTTTTGGTTTCTTGAAACCTTAACGCGTGTACTATATTATCCTCCGTATCCTGGGGGCTTATTTTGAGATTAGCTTCATGAAACCAATATGGGTCAATGAAGCCAATGTCATAGATTTGTCCTCTGCTGCATTCGAGAATCTTCATTCTGCATATTACAGTATGATTATATACATGCAATAAACAAAATAATATAGCTGGAGACTAAATTAATTACAGAATTAGTACTTACAGACAATAGGCACTGATGATCTATTTGTCCAAGGCGTCTTGATTGAATAATTGAAATAGTTCATCAAATTCAATGGATATCATGTCATCCTTATCTTTCCCATGATGCTTTTTTGTAACCCTCAGCACTATCCAGTTAGCCCCGGCCCTTGTGGCATGCATGTACCAGTTATGCAATCTTCGCATTTTTGTTGGAAGATTGTTTACCTCCTCAGGTTTGACGAGAGGTTTTCCGTACTGGTATTTGTATGCTACTTCACTCACGGGGAAGAACTCTAACTGGGATAAGTACTGGGCAATACTCATACCTTGAGCAGCGGCAGCTTCTCCGTATTGTGCAACTACCTCTGGATCATACTGCTCTTCGGCCCCATATTTGCTCGACCCCACATTGGTTTGAGAAATCACCTTGAGAGGGGCGCAAGTCTGTTTTGCTTGTTCTCCGAGCTGGCCAACAGATTTCCCGCTTGCATCAGTACTGCTCTTCGAGGCTTTTTGTGCCGCATGTGACTTGAGAATAGAACGCTCATAGTATGATGACAGCTTTGGCTCGGGTTGATGAAGATTCTTTAGCATTATCAACACTTTGGCTTTTTCTTCTTTGGTGCTGGGGAACTCTGGCTCTTTCGGCTGCCTCAGCTTAGCGAAAAACGTTGTCGTTTCCGCATCAACGATCGCCGCAGTCTCCTCTTCAGTACAGTCATAAGCTCTCTTGGGAGGAACCGTTGGTACTTTTGGAAGAGGCTCTTGTTTACGTTTCGGCGATCGCTTACGACGCACAGTAGCGGTACGCTTACGCTTTTTATCCCGAGGCGCCGGCGATGGCTCCCGCGGCGATGGCTGCACCGGAGATTGGTGAGGCGAAGGAGCCGGGTGAGGCGACGAAGACGGCTGCCGCGGCGGCGACGACCTCGCTGGAGACGGGTGAGGCGGCGGCGAAGATGGCCTTGGCGTGTGATTTCGAAGCACGATACAATCCTTCGGCCATAGAATGGTGACGTTTTTTGCGTCACCCAGCACAGTCACATCCCCTTCACCAGCAGGGTAGTGAAGATCCAAAACCTCAAAGGTGGACATGATTTCATCCACGCGGACAACAGCGTAGCCCTCTGGAACCGGACGACTGTGGTAAGTTGGTGTGGGTCCAATTGGTAAGGCATAGCCGACCGCCACCTTCATTGATATGTTCACAACTTTGACATGTAGCTCGCAGTGTGTCATCTCTGTGATATCATCCACTGGGTAACCAACAGGAGCCATCGTCGGTGCATCATCGGCATCGCCATTGTCATCACCCGGGACCTCGGTGGAAGCCACACTGCTTTTTCGATTATTCGATAGGCCGGTAGCATCGAATGCAGTGTGCTGCTGAGATGGGCCGGTAGTACTTTGCTCTTTAAGTGTGTTAATTTCATCTTGTTGTTGCTTTAATCGTTCTTCAATTAAACGCATTCGCTCTTTCTGATTTTCTGCTTCAACTGTCGCCCTGTCCTTACTCCTCTAACGGCTTCTATCAGGATATTTCTTCCTCTCTTCGGGAAACCCAGTCCTCCATGATTGGGAGCCTATTGTGCCTCGTGTTCGTCCATCATGTTCCTTATTTCCAAGGGCGAGTGTGATCTCATCATTCTCTCTATCGGGAATGAAGTCCCCATCTTTAACAGCCTTTACTGCTTTTCTGATCCTCTCGATTGGCAAGGGGTCTTCTTTATGTCGTATGTTATATATACACCTCCCTTCCGAGTCCAACGTGCCCCCATGCCCGTAAAACCAATTCCTTGCACGTTCTACCCAATCGTCTGTCTCTGGGGTGATCTTTTTATCACGCAGTTCCTGCTCAAGTTTCTCCCACTTAGGAATGCCAACCCTGTAGCCACCTTGCCCCATAGTATGGTGATACTTCTTCTTAGCAGCATTCAGCTTATTCGTTTCAGACATTTTCTTAGCTTTTTCTGATTTCTTGTATTCCACAAACTCATCCGAGAATGGTTTTATCTTCTCAAACTGAATATTCTTGAAATCGGGAGTCTTCTTTTTCACGACATAGTCAAGGTGCAATCTTTTCTTCCAGTTGGTGAAACACTGGGCCATCTTCTTCAAAGCCCACTCCCTGACTTTAGCCTCCATGGCTCTCCCATGTTGTAAGGCGTCCTCAACTGGATCCTCCGCATTTGGATCCAGCTCTATCTTCGGTAGTTTGAAATTAACCATGAGCCTCTTCCACAGTAAATCTTTGGTGTGGTTAGGGACAAATAAACATGTTCCCTCTTCATCCGCATTAGCAGGCCTATTCCAATTTCTAATGGTGATCGGGATTAAGTCCCTAACGATTACTCCGCATTGTGCCACAAATTTGGTTGCGACAACTTCGGGAGTTGTCGGTCTGCCGTCTTCAGCGACATCTTCGATCCTGAACCTCTCATGGTCTTGCAACTTTTTGGTTGGGCCTCGTCTGCTCTTTTCAGTAGATTCCTTCGATCCGGAGGGCTAAAAGAAGAAAGATCGTCGTTACTATTTCTATATAGATAGCAGATGATTAATTAATGAATTGATTTATATTACATGCACCTCGCCGGAGCGGTCGTCTTCTCGATTACACAAGGCATCGCCTTCTCGCTCGCGGAAGGAAACACCTTCAACCTCAAACAAGTTTTCTACTCCCGTAAAAAGAGGATCACCCTCACCGGAGTTGTTCAGAAACATTGATACGTCTAAATTATCTTCCCCACGGATCACACCTTGTATCAACTCTTCCTTTTCTTCGTCTCTGACGTGTGGGTCCATATTTTCTGCATAGGTGGAAAAACGAATAAGTAAAAGCGGCTAAAGGAGAAAGTTAAGTAAGGTGTTGAGAGATATAAACCCTAATTAAGAGAAACCCTAATATATACATACACAATAATAAAAATGAAGAGAAAGGGAAACCGTGTATTAGATAGGCACATCGTTGAACCCACATGCACCTAAGTTGCTTGAAAATGTGAATCGGGTCTGGGGTACCCACAGTGACTGACCAGTGGGGCCGAAGACCAATAATACCAAACTAATTAATAAACCTAATAATACCTAACTAATAATAAACCTAATAATCCAAACACCAAAAAGAAAGGGAAACAGTCAACACATGGCATCAATGCAATGCTCAAGCAAGTATGATGATATGACAAGTTAATTTGCATTGGAATGTAACCCTAAGAAATGCTCGACGATTTAATCGGGGTTCCGAGGGGTGAAAACCCTAACTCGGAGAAACTCCGAAACACATGAGAGGGGTGGATTTGTTCTTCTAATTCAACTTGTAATTTAAGTTGTTGAACAATGCATGATTATAGCTTAGATAGCTAGGTTTCATTTTTCTGAACATTTTGATATATTATTCATATTTTTATGACTTATAGATTAAAAGTTATTCAATTTATAAGATTATAATTATTTCTGAAATTATTAAAAGCTGGTTAAACTTTTTACACCGCAGTCATATCTAGCCACAATGACTGACAGAGGGGCCCGGAGCCACCTCAGCAGCCACACAAGCAAAAGTGGTTCAAGAGGGCATTTTTTACTTGGGCTGGGGCTAGCCAGAGATGCTGACCTGTGGGCCAAAGGGCACATAGGAAAGCCATGCAGGCGAAGTGGCTCCCTGGCTGGGTCGCGCTGATGTACGGGTGACGTCACGCTGCCGGTGGCTTGCAGGACGGTGATGGGGAACGGCGTTAGGGGGCGATCTAGGGCGCGTGCGTGCACGCGTTAGAGAGAGGAGGTTGAGGCGAGCCAAAGAGTAGCAGCGCCGCCTCCAAAAGATCACCGGAGAGAGAGCACGACGACGGTGAGCGGCGGTGGTGGCAGGTGGTCGACGGGGAGGATGAACCAGAGCGAGAGGGGGCGAGAGAGAGGGTCCACGAGGACCAGCAGCTCACCAGGTGTGCGGTGGTGGTGTCGGGGAGGCGAGGCGAGGTCGGGAGCCGACGAATCGACGGCGGCGATCGTCGGGCTCGAGGGTCGTTGGCGACGATTGGGAGCGAGCGGGGCTCATTCCTTTAGGGAGAAGCCTCGGGGCGACGAGGCGAAGCTTCCTGCACGCTTGGCTGGGCGAGGGGCGGCCGGTAGGGCGTGCACGACGGCGGGGCAGCCTGACGGCGTCGTGCGCGAGAAGAGAAGAGGGGAGATGGGGAAGAAGAAGAGGAGGGGCACCCAGTTATAACCAAAGGACCTTTTGTCCCGGTTGGTGGCTCCAACCGGGACTAAAGGGTTATACGTCCCGGTTGGAGCCACCAACCGGGACCTATACTCCAAAATTTTCAGCAGACCAAGGGTTGGCGCGCAGGGGGTCTTTAGTCCCGGTTGGTGGCTCCAACCGGGACATATTCCCCTGTTTTCAAAAAATTTCAGGTATTTTCTCTCTGTTCCCGCCTTATTTTTTATTTTGGGGTTTAAATTTGTATTGTTTTTTAAATGATAATTAATTTGGAATTTAGAAAAACTTTAAACATAAAAAGTGTTTGGATTTGAATAAATAATTCAAAACCATTTTCTGTTTTAAAAAATAATTAATGTAACCATTTAAAATATGAACCATTTACAATTAAAAATGAATTAACTTATATTTTTTTAATATCAATTTGGAATTTAGAAAAACTTTAAACATAAGAAGTGTATGGATTTGAATAAATAATTCAAAAACATATTCTATTTTTAAAAAATAATTAATGTAACCTTTTAAAATGAATTAACTTATATTTTTGAATATTAATATGGAATTTAGAAAAAAATTAAACATAAAAAGTGTTAGGATTTAAATAAATAATTCAAAAACATTTTCTGTTTTAAAAAATAATTAATGTAACCATTTAAAATATGAACCATTTACAATTAAAAATGAATTAACTTATATATTTTTAATATCATTTTGGAATTTAGAAAAACTTTAAACATAAAAGTGTATGGATTTGAATAAATAATCCAAAACCATTTTCTATTTTTAAAAATTAATTAATGTAACCTTTTAAAATGAATTAACTTATATTTTTAAATATTAATTTGGAATTTAGAAAAACTTTAAACATAAAAAGTGTTTGGATTTAAATAAATAATTCAAAACCATTTTCTCCTGCAACATTGTTCTCCATACCAATGTCCACACACATGCATAATATGGGCACAACATCACAAACTATACCGTGATTCAGCACATAACATCGGTCATTTGGACCGAAAAAGCCATCAAACCTCAAACATGATAGGTCATTTTGTGAAGGTTTTTTCCAAACATGATCAATATACCAAATATGGTATTTTTACTTTCAACTATGTAACATAATATGACACCACGCGAAGGATTTTCATTGTTCGGATTTTTTTTTGAATTTATTATGCCCGTTTTGAATTATCTGAATTTCTAACTATGGTCGAACCGGTGTGCATGAAGATAGGGGACGAGCATCGTTAGAACTTGCATTGGATCTCTGAAGAGACAACATATTGCGAGTCTAAAAATGATTTTTTCAAAAAATCACGGGCGATAGATCATGTACCTGTAGTACAAACCGGACCCACTTCCTACAGATTCGGCAGACATTTGTCATTTTTACCTGGGATGGACGAAAAGGTTTGAGATGTACCGGTTGGGAGATAGTCCATGTAAGGTGGTCTAGTATTTTAGGAAAATAGGACGGTAGCATTCTGAAACGGCATTTTGGTGATTACTTCACAAAACGACCCGTTTTTTGCGCTCGGAAAATGGAAAAGGGCTTTTCTGTGCGACAAAAAGGAAAAATTCCTCCTGCAACATTGTTCTCCATACCAATGTCCACACACATGCATAATATGGGCACAACATCACAAACTATGCCATGATTCAGCACATAACATCGGTCATTTGGACCGAAAGCCATGAAACCTCGAACATGATAGGTCATTTTGTGAAGGTTTTTTCGAAACATGATCAATATACCAAGTCTGGTATTTTTCCTTTCAACTATGTAACATAATATGACACCACGCGAAGGATTTTCATTGTTCGGATTTTTTTGAATTTATTATGCCCGTTTTGAATTATCTGAATTTCTAACTATGGTCGAACCCGTGTGCATGAAGATAGGGGACGAGCATCGTTATAACTTGCATTGGATCTCTGAAGAAACCACATATTGCGAGTCTAAAAATGATTTTTTCAAAAAATCACGGGCGATAGATCATGTACCTGTAGTACAAACCGGACCCACTTCCTGCCGATTCGGCAGACATTTGTCCTTTTTACCCGGGATGGACGAAAAGGTTTGAGATGTACCGGTTGGGAGATAGTACATGTAAGTGTAGGGGTTCGTAGCATGGAAAACAAAAATTTTCTATCGCATACAAACAAACAAGCCAAGATCTATCTACTAGATTGTAGCAACGAGTCGATGGAATAACTTACCCTCGAAGATTCCAAAGCGGTTAACGAGAGCAGATTCTCGTGGGTGATGTAGTCGTACTCTTTCCAATCTCAAGATCGCGTAGACGATCCTTCCGGCGCCACGTTCCGGCAGCGCTCCCGCAATCGGTCACACGTTCGGTACTCGACGAAGACCTTCCTCTCCCTTGTTCCAGCAGGCAGCGGAGGTTGTAGCACTCTCCTCGCGATTCCGGCAGCACAACGGCGTGGTACCGGAAGTAGAGGGGAGATCCCGCAGGGCTTCGCCTTAAGCCGGAGCGAGTATGGTGGAGTATGAGAGAGAACTATTAGTGGTCTAGGGTTTAGACACACCAATTAGAAGGCTCTAATCCGAAGGCTAGGGCAATTAGAAAATCTAAACCAAAACGGCTCTAAACCGGAGTCTAGAGCTAGGATTTAGATTAGAGGATAGGAACTTGTGTGTCTAGAGGAGGAGGCCCCGCCCCTCCTTTTATGGGTGGAGGGGGCCGGCCAAGGGGAGGGAGTCCCTCCCCAAGTCGGCCTTGGGTGGCACGCCGGCTTGGAGAGGAGGGACTCCTCCCCCAAGTCGGTTTTGCCTCCTCTTGCTTGTTTCCCACAGTTTCTTGTTTTAGCCGTTTGACTTTCAAACTGGCCATTTGACTTTTATGTTTTAGGATTCAATTTAATCCTTTATTTGGAACAGCAAGAACACTTAGTACATGATGCAATCATTCCAATATGCAATGACACATTCATGTACGCCTCCCCCCCGGAGTGCCGGACATTCCGGAACCTTCTAGAACATTCCTGATGAAAACACCGGAATCATTCCCGAACTCCGAAACGGGACTTTCCTTATATGAATCTTATTCTCCGGACCATTCCGGATCACCTCGTGATATCCCCGATCCCATCCGAGACTCCGAACAACATTCGGTCTCTTTCTCATAATACCATAACTACTCAAACAACGTCGAATCCTTAAGTGTGTCTCCCTATGGTTCGTGAATTATGCGGACATGATCGAGACACTTCTCCGAACAATAACCAATACAGGAATCTGGAAATTCATATGGCTCCCACATATTTCTACGATTACTTTGCGATCGAATGAACCACTTACATATGATACCAATTTCCCTTTGCCTCACGATAGTTTACTTATCCGAGGTTATGATCGTCGGTATCTCTGCATACCTAGTTCAACCTCGTTACCGATAAGTACTCTTTTCTCGTTCCCGTGATATGTGATCCCTTGTGAGCCAGTCACATGCTTGCAAGCTAATTGGATGACATTACACCGAGAGGGCCCAGAGTATATCTATCCGTCATATGGATGGACAAATCCCACTCTTGATCCATGTGTTTCAACCAATACTTTCCGAACACTCAATGCCACCTTTATAGCCACCCAGTTACGGTGTGGTGTTTGATGTCATCAAAGCATCCATCCGGCAAAGGTGATATGCATGATCTTATGGTCGAAGGAATTAGGTTACTATGTATCAGAAAGCATATAGCAATTGAACTATTTAAAATGACTTGATCTTTATTCTACGCTTATCTATAGGAGTATGTCCATCATATCATTCTCCTAATGATATGACCCTGTTGTTAATAACATCTCTATGTTCATGATCAGGAAACCATGATCATATATTAACCAACAAGCTAGTTTAACAAGAGGCTTTACTAGGGACTCTTTTATGTTTACAAATCACACAAGTATTAATGTTTCCTGTTAATACAATTATAGCATGGGATGTAAACATTTATCATAAGTATGAAGATATGATAATAACCCACTTTATTATTGCCTCTTGGGCATATCTCCAACAGTCTCCCACTTGCACTAGAGTCAATAATCTAGTTTCAAACTTTTGTGTATTCAACACCTATGGCTTTCTGGTGTTGTAAGTACACGTTCGCTAGTGGTCAACTGATCTCCGGATCTGACACTTCCAGGTCCGTGTGTAATTGCATGTATTTGCGTCTCTATGCATCACTCATTCTCTAATGAGATGGCTTTGTATAAATTTGGTCCTTTGGTGAGACCTTTAGTTCTTTAGGGTTATAACATGTTGATAATATTGTCGTACAATATATCTTCATAGTATTATCCCGCTATGAACTACACCTAGTTTGATAACAAACTACTTGACCCAAATGCCCTCTTTAGCTGCTATAATAGCAGTCATATACTTAGCCTTTTGTTGTAGTATCTGTCACAATGTCTTAACTTTGGTACTCATCCAAATCCATTATGGAACTTACTTTCCATTATATTGTGCCACCCTTAGTTTAGATTGAGATAAACTTAATTTGTACTTTGTGACAAAACTAGTATCAATGTAGTACTTTTACAATGAACTAACCATCTATTTGTCACTTCTACAAACAATATATTCTTAGTTCTTCCAAAAGATCATAAGAATATCCTTACTATTGTCCAATGATCATCTTATGAATCATTCTGGTATATGCTCACATCATTTAGAGCATAGGACATATCTGGATTTGTACATATCACAGTATGATTGATATAAATACTCTTTGTGATCAAGTATCAATCTATACTTGAATCTTGTATCACTTACCAAGTGTCAATACACTTGAATATATAATTAATATTGAACTCATTCAATCCTTTCTGTGCGACAAGAACCTTTCTTGTAGTTTCTATATTGAACTCATTCAATACATCATCTATGTACTTTCGGCACAACCATATTAGCGTCTATTGATGCCAAATATTTGGGTTTTGCCTAAGTCTTTCATCAGGATGAAATTCTTAATATGTGTTAATAAAAGATACATTATTTCCAATCAACAATATGTCTTCCACATAACGTATTAGAAACATGTCTTAGCGCTCCCACTTAATTTCTTGCAAATGCAAGCATCTTCATCGTCTCTAATAAACTTTTAAACTCCTTTAACAGTTTCATCACAGTGAAGATTCCAACTCCGCGATGCTCACTTTAACCATTGAAGTTTGCATATGCTTTTAGCATCCTTTGAATTAACAAAACCCTATGGACCGTGTTATGCACATGTCCTAGGTAACGATTCTATTAGAAGAACTTGTTTTGTTTATTCAACTACCACATAACAAATTTATATGTAGTGGTTGCTACATTAATCCGTCTAGACTAAATATCGCTATGAAAGATCAGATCTTGTCATAGTCAACCTTTGAACTTTGTTGTGAACTCTTTCCCAACATGTCGACTATTTCATAGAAGTAAAACATCCATGTCTATTTCTTTATAGATCCAAACACGACTGTAAGGTCTTACACCTTTCTCGAGGGTCCTTCAAGTTCAAAACTTGATTTTTCGTGTATGGAACTATCACGGATTTTATGGCTTCAAGCCATTTGACGGAGTCAGGGCTCATCATCGCTTCTTTGCATGTAGTCGGTTCATTATTCTCAAATAATGATTCAACCCTCAAATCTTGGTATTTGATTGTTTACCCGACCTACTTGTTTTAATAGGAACTTAGATCTCCATGACCACAACCTTTGAGGCACGTGATCCATGAGCATTATTGCTGCCTCCGGAACACTTTTCGGCGCTGCGCAACTCTGCACATATAGCTAAGGTTCTTTTAACCTTATCAAAGTTCTATTGTCCTCCCACTTATCTTTTCACGAAAAATTCCTTCTCAAAGAAACTTGACGTTCTAAGTGACAAACATTTTTGTCTCCGATGTTATGGAGGAATACTTAACAGTTATTCGAAATAACATACAAAGACAGGTTCATCCGACTTTGGTTGCAAACATCTTTCTTATGCATAGCATACCAATGTTTAAGAAAGGACAACTTGGGTTTAATCCCAAACCATAACCTTATATGGTGACATTTCAACGAATTATGATGAAGCTCTTTTCAGTGGAAAAACGGTAGTCTCTCAAGCTTTTAATCTTTAAAATATAATGGCATTTTATGAATTGCACCTTTGATCTCACCATGTCAAACAAGGTTTAATTACATATCTCGAATGCTCCATACTCTTATGGTGTTTCGGGAAATGCAAATCACCGGAACGATTCCTTAAATCTTAGGTATTATGCTAAACTCTATAACTCAAATATCTTCCTTTATGATCTTTATCATAAACTGTTTATATTCTTGTTACAATGATTTTGCACTTCATCTTGAAAGTCTTTGAACTCTTCAAATGTTTCATACTTCATCCTTATTAAGTAAATATTCATATATTCACTCAAATTTTCGGAGAAAGCATATGAAGTTGAAATCCATCGCTCTTGACTACACATAATGGACTTCGTACAACAATGTGTACAAGTTCCAATAGGCTAGTCATTCGTTCCCTTTTGGCCTATGAACGAAGTTTCAATTATCTCTAGGAAAGTTTCACAAGTGTCATTTGATCAAAATCAAAAGACTCCAAAATTCCATCCACATGGAGTTTCTTCATGTTTTCTTTCCAATATAATTTAAACGGCGATGTCACTTCCTAAGTGATCTTTCAATCAATTTGTCTTTTGAAATTTTTAGCACTAGTTTTATGGATGTGATTTCTCCAACGAGATTTGTGAATCATCCATCTTTTATGGATTACGGCAATTATTTGAACAACCCTTTTGTTCTCATAATACCTGATAAAACAAATCTTGAAGGCAAGCTTTGATGTTTAACGAGCAACACAATAACCCTTTATTTGTTCTCGATGAATATCATCACATATTCTTTTGCTAGTTACTTAGGCCATTGTAGTTCATGAAATCTGTTGTTTCGTATGACGATTCACACCAACAAATTCAGTATCAAATACTTAAGAACCACATTGTTTAATAAGCAAAGAATATAGCCATAACATGTATATCATCTATATACTTAAACTGAACAATTCTAGTCTTTTCTTTTCTGCCATATATTTATGAGATTCTCTTTCAGTATTTCCTTTTTTGTTTGAAAGAATCTATCAACATCAATAGTGGAGTCATACATATGACACATAATCCAAAGCGTGTATAATTAAATACCAATGTCTTTGGACTTGCACTTTGAAGTAGATCACCATCATCAAATGTTTGGTGTTCTTTCAAATTCCTTTCTTTAGTAATCTCTTGGTGTAGTAAACATTTTACCTACATCAAATATTCACCCTTATCATGGAATCGTCCATGATCAAGCTACTTTTAGCTTATAACGATGAATTATGAGTATAATGTTGCTATCCAAAACCTTTTGGAGGATTAGGACAACAAGTGTCTCCAACCTTTTGCAAATTCTCATCAAATATGAGAACATGACTTTTGCCGTATTATACTCTGTCATGTTGCAACCAAAACTTCGTTTCAGATATCACAATATCTTCCACACATCATGGTTTCTGAAACAACTCTTTCAGATCCTAGATAACCTTGATATTAAGACAATCCTTTGAATATCAAGAATCATGGATACAAAAATGATACTCATACACTAACTCTTGGAATTGTCACTCTTGTTTTAATACCAATTATTAAACTTTCATGGAGTAACCGGAACTTACTGAAAGTTTGCAATAGGACTTTTAAACTTTAGATTAACACTTCAAAACAATACGATACCAGTTCGTAAAGTAACTAACCAGAATTCTATAGTTCTATCATCTCAATTATAACTAAGCGTAAGGTGGTAAACGGATGCCAATGACTACAACAACTATGCAAATTCACTTTGATTTAATTTATGATAAATTGAGTTTTAATTAATAATTAAATTAATCTAGGTGAACTCCCACTCAAAAAAATATCCCTCACATTGTTTTAGTGATCACACGAACCAAATCCACCACATCAAAACCGATCATCACGAGAGTTGACATAGCTTCAATGGCGAACAATCAACATGTTCATCATATCTCCTATATGACTCATGCTTTACCTTTCGGTGATCCGTGTTCCTGAGACCATGTCTGTACATGCTAGGCTCGTCAAGATCAAACCTTAGCTTCCGCATGAGCAAATCTGGCTTGCCCACGTTGTATGCACTTGCGGAATCTAACACACCCGATCATCACGTGGTGCTTCGAAACAACAAGCTTTAGCAACGGTGCCAACTAAGGGTGAACACTTTATGACTTGAAATTCATGTGCATGAGGGATCATCTTATAATGCTACCGTCGTCTACTAAGCAATACAAGATGCATAAAGGATTAACATCACATGCAATTCATAATATGTGATATGATATGGCCTTTCTTCTTTGTGCTTCCGATCTCCATCTTCTAGCACGAACATGATCTCCATCATCACCGACATTGCATCAAGGTCAATGATGCTTCTCCATGGTTGTCGTCCACCGGCTTCAACTATTACAACTACTTTGAATAGACACGTGGGTCTTAACATAAATTAAAGACAACCATATGGCTCCTGCCGGTTGCCGACTTACAATAAGGAACATTGCATACATCAAATATAATCACAATCATGGCCATATCACATCACTGCACACCCCTGCAAAACAAAGTTAGACGCCTCTACTTTCTTTGCATATTTTACGTGGTTTGGGGCTTTCAATAAGTGTCGTTCTAACTTACGAACAAGAACCACAACATTGATACTAGTATTGTTAATCACCCGTTGTAAATTGGATCTTAACTATGCTAGGAGAAACAGGCACCCGCAAAGCCACTTATGCAATACAAGTTGCATGTCAAGCGTGGAGCAAGTCTCATGAACGATGTCATGTAAGGTTAGCCCGGGCCGCTTCATCCCAACATACCGCAAGATGCAAAGTACACAAGAAGCAATCGACAATAAAAGCATCAACACCCACAATGACCATTGTGTTCTACTCGTGCAACAGATCTACATATAGACACGGCTCTGATACCACTGTAGGGGTTCGTAGCATGGAAAACAAAAAATTTCTATCGCATACAAACAAACAAGCCAAGATCTATCTACTAGATTGTAGCAACGAGTCGATGGAATAACTTACCCTCGAAGATTCCAAAGCGGTTAACGAGAGCAGATTCTCGTGGGTGATGTAGTCGTACTCTTTCCGATCTCAAGATCGCGTAGACGATCCTTCCGGCGCCACGTTCCGGCAGCGCTCCCGCAATCGGTCACACGTTCGGTACTCGACGAAGACCTTCCTCTCCCTTGTTCCAGCAGGCAGCGGAGGTTGTAGCACTCTCCTCGCGATTCCGGCAGCACAACGGCGTGGTACCGGAAGTAGAGGGGAGATCCCGCAGGGCTTCGCCTTAAGCCGGAGCGAGTATGGTGGAGTATGAGAGAGAACTATTAGTGGTCTAGGGTTTAGACACACCAATTAGAAGGCTCTAATCCGAAGGCTAGGGCAATTAGAAGCTCTAAACCAAAACGGCTCTAAACCGGAGTCTAGAGCTAGGATTTAGATTAGAGGATAGGAACTTGTGTGTCTAGAGGAGGAGGCCCTGCCCCTCCTTTTATGGGTGGAGGGGGCCGGCCAAGGGGAGGGAGTCCCTCCCCAAGTCGGCCTTGGGTGGCGCGCCGGCTTGGAGAGGAGGGACTCCTCCCCCAAGTCGGTTTTGCCTCCTCTTGCTTGTTTCCCACAGTTTCTTGTTTTAGCCGTTTGACTTTCAAACTGGCCATTTGACTTTTCTGTTTTAGGATTCAATTTAATCCTTTATTTGGAATAGCAAGATCACTTAGTACATGATGCAATCATTCCAATATGCAATGACACATTCATGTACCCCTTCCCCCCCGGAGTGCCGGACATTCCGGAACCTTCTAGAACATTCCTGATGAAAACACCGGAATCATTCCCGAACTCCGAAACGGGACTTGCCTTATATGAATCTTATTCTCCGGACCATTCCGGATCACCTCGTGATATCCCGGATCCCATCCGAGACTCCGAACAACATTCGGTCTCTTTCTCATAATACCATAACTACTCAAACAACGTCGAATCCTTAAGTGTGTCTCCCTATGGTTCGTGAATTATGCGGACATGATCGAGACACTTCTCCGAACAATAACCAATAGAGGAATCTGGAAATTCATATGGCTCCCACATATTTCTACGATTACTTTGCGATCGAATGAACCACTTACATATGATACCAATTTCCCTTTGTCTCATGATAGTTTACTTATCCGAGGTTATGATCGTCGGTATCTCTGCATACCTAGTTCAACCTCGTTACCGATAAGTACTCTTTTCTCGTTCCCGTGATATGTGATCCCTTGTGAGCCAGTCACATGCTTGCAAGCTAATTGGATGACATTACACCGAGAGGGCCCAGAGTATATCTATCCGTCATATGGATGGACAAATCCCACTCTTGATCCATGTGTTTCAACCAATACTTTCCGAACACTCAATGCCACCTTTATAGCCACCCAGTTACGGTGTGGTGTTTGATGTCATCAAAGCATCCATCCGGCAAAGGTGATATGCATGATCTTATGGTTGAAGGAATTAGGTTACTATGTATCAGAAAGCATATAGCAATTGAACTATTTAAAATGACTTGATCTTTATACTACGCTTATCTATAGGAGTATGTCCATCACATCATTCTCCTAATGATATGACCCTGTTGTTAATAACATCTCTATGTTCATGATCAGGAAACCATGATCATATATTAACCAACAAGCTAGTTTAACAAGAGGCTTTACTAGGGACTCTTTTATGTTTACAAATCACACAAGTATTAATGTTTCCTGTTAATACAATTATAGCATGGTATGTAAACATTTATCATAAGTATGAAGATATGATAATAACCCACTTTATTATTGCGTCTTGAGCATATCTCCAACAGGAAGGTGGTCTAGTATTTTAGGAAAATGGGACGGTAGCATTCTGAAACGGCATTTTGGTGGTTACTTCACAAAACGACCCGTTTTTTGCGCTCGGAAAATGCAAAAGGGCTTTTCCGTGCGGCAAAAAGGAAAACTTCCTCCTGCAACATTGTTCTCCATACCAATGTACACACACATGCATAATATGGGCACAACATCACAAACTATGCCGTGATTCAGCACGTAACATCGGTCATTTGGACCGAAACCCATGAAACCTCGAACATGATAGGTCATTTTGTGAAGGTTTTTTCGAAACATGATCAATATACCAAGTCAGGTATTTTTCCTTTCAACTATGTAACATAATATGACACCACGCGAAGGATTTTCATTGTTCGGATTTTTTTTGAATTTATTATGCCTGTTTTGAATTATCTGAATTTCTAACTATGGTCAAACCGGTGTGCATGCATATAGGGGACGAGCATCGTTAAAACTTGCATTGGATCTCTGAAGAAACCACATATTGCGAGTCTAAAAATGATTTTTTCAAAAAATCACGGGCGATAGATCATGTACCTGTAGTACAAACCGGACCCACTTCCTACCGATTCGGCAGAAATTTGTCCTTTTTACCCGGGATGGACGAAAAGGTTTGATATGTACCGGTTGGGAGATAGTCCATGTAAGGTGGTCTAGTTTTTTAGGAAAATAGGACGGTAGCATTCTGAAACGACATTTTGGTGGTTACTTCACAAAACGACCCGTTTTTTGCGCTCGGAAAATGGAAAAGGGCTTTTCCATGCGACAAAAAGGAAAAGTTCCTCCTGCAACATTGTTCTCCATACCAATGTACACACACATGCATAATATGGGCACAACATCACAAACTATGCCGTGATTCAGCACATAACATCGGTCATTTGGACCGAAAGCCATGAAACCTCGAACATGATAGGTCATTCTGTGAAGGTTTTTTTAAAACATGATCAATATACCAAGTCTGGTATTTTTCCTTTCAACTATGTAACATAATTTGACACCATGCGAAGGATTTTCATTGTTCGGATTTTTTTTAATTTATTATGCCCGTTTTGAATTATCTGAATTTCTAACTATGGTCGAACCGGTGTGCATGAAGATAGGGGACGAGCATCGTTAGAACTTGCATTAAGAAACCACATATTGCGAGTCTAAAAATGATTTTTTCAAAAAATCACGGGCGATAGATCATGTACCTGTAGTACAAACCGGACCCACTTCCTGCCGATTCGGCAGACATTTGTCCTGTTTACCCGGGATGGACGAAAAGGTTTGAGATGTACCGGTTGGGAGATAGTCCATGTAAGGTTGTCTAGTATTTTAGGAAAATGGGACGGTAGCATTCTGAAACGGAATTTTGGTGGTTACTTCACAAAACGACCCGTTTTTTGCGCTCGGAAAATGGAAAAGGGCTTTTCTGTGCGACAAAAAGGAAAACTTCCTCCTGCAACATTGTTCTCGATACCAATGTCCACACACATGCATAATATGGGCACAACATCACAAACTATGCCGTGATTCAGCACATAACATCGGTCATTTGGACCGAAAAAGCCATGAAACCTCGAACATGATAGGTCATTTTGTGACGGTTTTTTCGAAACATGATCATTGTTCGGCACACATTTAGTCCCGGATGTAGTCACAAACCGGGACTAAAAATATTTTCCGCCATTTCCCACCTCTTCCTGCCAAGTTTTCCCGCCCTTTCCTTTCTACTAGAGCTTTTAGTCCTGGATGTAGTCACTAACCGGGACTAAAGATATTTCCCGCCATTTCCCAAAGCTTCACGCCAAGTTTTCCCGCCCTTTTCCTCTATATTTAGGGTGATCGTGTCATGGCTATCCACACATCCACACCTTCCTCTCTTAGAACAATGGACAACGCCTACTGGGCCATTCTGACCCTCGAGGAGACCGAGGCGCTGTGCGCCTCCAACTACCCTTGTCCGCCGGGCTACCGGCCGCCCGCCGGCTGGATGCTGAGCGCTGGAGGGGTTCCTGTCCCTCAAGGTTCCGCACGCCAGGCGGCCATCACAAACCACTTCTACCACGAGCTCACGCCGGAGCAGCGGATGGATCCCCAGTGGGATCCCGACAACTACGACACCTGGAATGCCTTCTTCGCTAATAGGCGGGAAAGGGAGCTCGCCAGGTACGAGGGTGATGGCCCGCCACCGGTGAACCACAACGAAGTCGGCCGTCGTCTGTGGTGGGCGAACCGTACTATCATCGAAGTGATGCGCTACATCGCCGGGGGAGACCATCCTCGCCTACGGTGCCCACGAGTCCACCCGCCACAGGCCCCACACTGTCCCGGCGGTAGCGGCATCGTCTTCCAGGAGACCCCTCTCCCACCCGCCATGAATCCGAGGCTGGAATGGCCCCTGGTATATGCCATGGATGGGCTGAGGATCCCCGGAGTGGCAGGTGATGATGACGATGATGATGTTGACGACGATGAAGACCCTGAAGCTGCGTACTATAGGACTAGGCATGATTATGACTAAAGGGGGCGGCTTTAGTCCTGAGTGTTAGCTAGTCCCGGTTTGTCCCGGTTTTTAATATTAATAAATGTCTTAAGTGTTACCTAATAAATAGAGGGAAATGCCTATATAAAGAGAGGGTTCATATTTAGTCCCGGTTGGAGAAACCAACTGCGACTGAAGGGATTGCGGCAGAGTGGGCCAGGCAACACTAATAATAGGGGTGAGTGTCGACATTATGTCGTGCGGCTTGTACCTTGTCCCGGATGGTGTCACCAGCCGGGACTAAAGATGAACCTTTAGTCCCGATTGGAGACACCAACCGGGACTAAAGATGAGTCAGCACTAATAATAGGGGTGAGTGTCGACATTATGTCGTGAGTGTCGACATTATGCCGAGCTGCTTGTACTATAAATATGCATCCTTGTGAGTCCAGTCCTCCAGCCAGTTTGAGGCATCTCCAAGATGGTTTTAGAGAGCAGGGACACCACTACGGCCAGTTTCAGGGAGATGCCGATGGAGCCCAGTCCTCCGGCATCTCCGAGAAACTGGTCATAGAGGCACTCCCTAATATGTGAAATTAGTTAGCTCCTAGGCGAATTGATCTAGTTAGTGAAGTTACAAGCTGCAAGATGGTTTTCGAGAGAAGGGACACCACTGCGGCCAGTTTCAGGGAGATGCCGACGGAGCCCAGTCCTCCGGCATCTCCGAGAAACTGGTCATAGAGGCACTCCCTAATATGTGAAATTAGTTAGCTCCGAGGCGTATTGATCTACTTAGTGAAGTTACAAGCTGCAAGATGGTTTTCGAGAGCAGGGACACCACTGCGGCCAGTTTCAGGGAGATGCCGCCGGATCCCAGTCCTCCGGCATCTCCAAGAAACTGGTCATAGAGGCACTCCCAGTCCAGCCACAAAACGGGACTAACACTCAAGACATTTATTAATATTAAAAACTGAGACTACAAAATCGGGACTAAAGGTCACAAACCGCGAAAGATATTACATAATATGAGCAGGAACTTCTTGGCATATGTCATTCCTTATGACCGCTTCAGACGTAACCATGGAGCATCTTCTTTACTTAACTGAATGCTTGGGTCAGTTTTCACTGTGAAGGGCGGAATTTCATCAAACTTATTATAATCTTCTGACATGTCTGTCTTGTCCTCGATTCCCATGATGTTTCTTTTCCCTGAATGAACTATGTGACGCTTTGGCTCATCATATGATGTATTCGTTTGCATATTTTTTCTTTTTTTCGGTCTGGAGGACATGTCCTTCACATAGAAAACCTGAGACACATCATTGGCTAGGACGAATGGTTCATCTCTATAACCAAGATTGTTGAGATCCACTATTGTCATTCCGTACAACTGGTCTATCTTTACCCCTTCCCCATTCAGGTTGACCCATTTGCAGCGAAACAAAGGGACCTTAAAAGAGACTCCATAGTCTAGTTCCCATATCTCCTCTATGTAACCATAATATGTGTCCTTTTGTCCATTCTCGTCTATTGCATCAAAGCGGACACCACTATTTTGGTTGGTGCTCTTTTTATCTTGGGCGATCGTGTAGAATGTATTCCCATTTATTTCGTACCCTTGGAAATTCAATACAGTAGAAGATGGTGAGGCGACCAACAAGTATAGTTGATCTCCAACAGTGGTGTCATTCAAGAGATGTGTCCGCATCCAACCACCGAAAGACTTCATGTGTTCATCTGTAATCCATGATTCAGGCTTCCCCGGGTTTTTGGAGCGTACAATATTCTTGTGTTCCTCGATATACGGAGCTGCCAAGGTGGAATTATGTAGAACTGTGTAGTGTGCTTTAGTGAAAGAATCCCCGTCCCTACATATCATTGCTTTCTTTCCCAGCGTGCCTTTTCCACTTAGTCTTCCCTCATGCCGCGAGTCAGAAACACCAATCGGCTTAAGGTCAGGAATAAAGTCAACACAAAACTCAATGACCTCCTCTGTTCCATATCCCTCGGAGATGCTTCCTTCTGGTCTAGCACGGTTATGAACATATTTCTTTAAGACTCTCATGAACCTCTCAAAGGGGAACATATTGTGCAGAAATACCGGACCGAGAATGGCAATCTCTTCCACTAGATGAACCAGGAGATGCGTCATAATATTGAAGAAGGATGGTGGGAACACCAATTCAAAACTAACAAGACATTGTACCACATCCTTCTGTAACCTTGGCAGAATATCTGGATTGATTACCTTCTGAGATATTGCATTGAGGAATGCACACAGCTTCACAATGGGTACTCGAACATTTTCCGGTAGAAGCCCCCTCAATGCAATCGGAAGCAACTGCGTCATAATCACGTGACAGTCATGAGACTTCAGGTTTTGGAACTTTTTCTCTGCCATATTTATTATCCCCTTTATATTAGATGAGAAGCCCGACGGCACCTTGATACTGTAAAGGACTTCAAAAAAGATTTCCTTCTCTGCTTTGGTAAGAGCATAGCTGGCACGACTTAAGTGACGCCCTTTATCCGTCTTGTTATCTGTATGCATGTTCTTTGGGTCTTTCATAATTTGTTGGTCCTCCCGTGCTTCAGGTGTATCTTTTGTCTTCCCATACACGCCTAGGAATCCTAGCAGGTTCACGCAGAAATTCTTCGTCACGTGCATCACGTCGATTGAAGAGCGGACACACAGGACTTTCCAATATGGCAGCTCCCAAAATATAGATTTCTTCTTCCACAAGGGTGCGTGTCCTGTAGCGACGTCGTTCGGAACTGATTGACCGCCGGGACCCTTTCCAAAGATTACTTCTATGTCCTTGACCATACCAAATACATCATCACCAGCAGGGAGTTCGGGCTTCTTCCGGTGATCTGCCTCACCTTTGAAATGCTTGCCTTTCTTTCTTACAGGATGATTGGTCGGAAGAAATAGTCGATTCACCAGGTACACAACCTTCTTCCATTTATTCAAATATGTACCTTCGGTCTTATCTAAATAGTGGGTGCATGCCTTATATCCTTTGTTTGTCTGTCCTGAAAGGTTACTAAGAGCAGGCCAATCATTGATGGTTACGAATAACAACCCTCGTAGATTAAATGGCTCATGTTTGTTCTCATCCCACGCACGTACACCTGGTTTGCCCCACAACTGTAAGAGTTCTTCAACTAATGGCCTAAGGTACACATCAATGTCGTTGCCCGGTTGCTTCAGGCCTTGGATGAGCACTGGCATCATAATGAACTTATGATTCATGCACAACTAAGGAGGCAGGTTGTAGATACATAGAGTCACGGGCCAGGTGCTGTGACTGCAGCTCTGCTCCCCAAAAGGATTCATGCCATCCGTACTTAGACCAAACCATAAGTTCCTTGCGTCACCTGCAAAGTCTGGGAAATCTCTCTCGATTTTTCTCCACTGTGACCCATCAACAGGGTGTCTCAACTTCCCGTCTTTCTTACGGTCTTCTTTATGCCATCGCAACAACCTGGCATGCTCTTTGTTTCTGAACATGCGTTTCAACCTTGGTATTATAGGAGCATACCACATAACCTTAGCAGGAACCCTCTTCCGGAGGGGCTCTCCCTCAACATCACCAGGGTCATCTCGTCTGATCTTATACCGCAACGCATTGCATATCGGGCATTTATCTAAATTCTCATACTC
The DNA here is from genome assembly GCA_910589765.1 of Avena atlantica. Taxonomy (NCBI): domain Eukaryota; kingdom Viridiplantae; phylum Streptophyta; class Magnoliopsida; order Poales; family Poaceae; genus Avena; species Avena atlantica. The sequence goes on from CAJUWN010000964.1 coordinate 60,056, forward strand.
CTTACCGCGGTAGAGGATGCAGTCATTAATGCATGCATGTATATTTTGCACATCTAATCCCAGAGGACAGAGAGTCTTCTTTGCTTCGTAGGTACTCTCGGGAAGTTCGTTATGTTTTGGAAACTTCGGCTTCATTATTTTCAGCATCTTTTCAAATGAGGAGTCAGTTATACCACACTCTGCCTTCCATCGCAACAATTCCAGTGTGGTACCGAGCTTTGTGCTGCCATCTTCACAATTTGGGTACAACAATTTCTTGTGATCTTCTAACATGCCCTCTAACTTCAACTTCTCATTTTCTGTTTCACAGTCTCGCTTTGCATCAGAAATGACCCTACCAAGTTCATCAGCCGGCTCATCTGATGCCCGTTCTTCACCTCTTTCCTCTCCATTGTCTTCCATTGCAGTATCACTGTATTCAGGAAACATATGATGATAGTTGTTATCATCATCTTCTTCTTCACCATCTTCCATCATAACCCCTCTTTCCCCGTGCTTGGTCCAGCAATTATAGTTGGGCATGAAACCTTTCATAATCAGGTGGCCGCGAATGATTTTTGAGGAAGAGTACTCCTTGTTGTTCCGACATTGAACACATGGACAACGTATAAATCCATTGTCTTTGTTTGCCGTAGCCACATCGATAAATTTATCCACGCCTTTGATATACCCGGCTACCCGCCGGTCACCGTACATCCATTCCCGACCGTTCATCTGCATCATATAAGTAAGTTTATCAAAAAACAGGACATCATAAATAGTGAAATAACCAATTCACACCGACACATGAATTGTATCAATGACCTAGAAAAGATAAGATTGCTAACCTCGATCGAGGGAAATAAAGAGGAGAAAGCTCAAGTGCGTCTCGGACACCTTCTATATTTTTGTTCTATGAGAAATTCAACGGGATTATTCACTCAAACATTTCAACAAACACCTTCAATGCATGCATGAGAAAAAACTAGCACACCCCCTCACACCTTCCACCATTCAAAAAAACAGAGTGGAGGCAGAGGGGGCTGGGGCGTTCCATTTATAGAGGGCAGGGGTCTTTAGTCCCGGTTGGAGCCAGCAACCGGGACTAAAGGTGCGTGCCACGCCACGTGGCTGTGGCCAAACCTTTAGTCCCAGTTGGTGGCTCCAACCGGGACGCATGACCCCTTACCAACCGGGACGCATGCCCCCTGGCCCCGTGCCCGCTCCAACCGGGACGCGTGCCAGCATTAGTCCCGGTTGGTGGCGCAACCGGGACTAATGCTCCGAGGGGTCACGAACGGATAGCCCTTTTTCCTCTAGTGTTAGGGAGATTTAGCACGACAGTAATACCTGATACAGGTTTTGGGGTTCTAGAAAGATTTACAACAACTGTAAGACTTGATACATGTTTGAGAGTTAAGACCAAAACTCGCCGTTTTATTGTTTATGGCTCTTTTCATGAGCTATTTCCCACGGTTTTGGGGTTCTAGCGATTTAGGACGACCGTAAGACCTGATAAATGTTTGAGATTTATTACCAAACACTTGTTGTTTTCGTGATTTATGGCTATTTGCATGTGCTATTGCCCACAATTTTGTGGTTCCATGGGGATTTGCGTGGCCCGTAAGAACAAATTCATGTTTGAGAATTATGACCAAAAGCTCGTCATTTTCGCGTTTTACGACCTTTTTCACGAGCTAGTGCCAACAGTTTTGGGGCACCATGGCGATTTTACAATGACCATAAGACTCGATACATGTTTGAGAGATATGACCAAAAACTCATCATTTCATGTTTGATAGTAAAGGCCAAAAACTTTTAGTTTTCTTTTTTTTATGGCCATTTTCATGAGCTACTTCCAATGGTTTTGGTGTACCAATGCAATTTACGATGACCTAAGAGTCGATAGATGTTTGAGAGGTATGACTAAAAACTTATCGTTTTCGCGTTTTACGACCATTTTCATGAGCTATTGCCCATAGTTTTGGGGCTCTAGGGAGATTTCCATGGCCCCTAAGACCTTATACATATTTGAGAGATATGACCAAAAACGCAGTATTTCCCGTTTTATGGTTGTTTTCATGAGCTATTACCCACGTTTTTGGGGTTTCAGGGAGATTTACAATGACCATAAGACTCTATACATGTTTGAGAGTTAAGATAAAAAACTTGCCGTTTTTGCGTTTATGGCTGTTTTCATGAGCTATTGCCCACAATTTTTGAGTTCCAGTGCGATTTACGATGACAATAGGAACCGATACATGTTTGAGAGTTATTAAAGAAAACTAGTCGTTTTCGTGTTTTATGGCAATTTTCATAAGGTATTGGCCACAATTTTGTGGTTCCATGGGGATTTGCGTGGCCCATAAGACTAGATTCATGTTTGAGAATGATGACAAAAAAACTCGTCGTTTTTTCTTTTTACGACCGTTTTCATGAGCTATTTCCCATAGTTTTGGGGCACCGGTGCGATTTACGATGACAGTGAGACTCGATACATGTTTGAGAGATATGACCAAAAACTCGTCGTTTTCATGTTCGACGATCGTTTTCATGAGCTATTGCCCATAGTTTTGGGGCTCTAGGGCGATTTTCATGGCCCATATGACCCGATACATGTCTGAGAGATATGACCAAAAACTTATCGTTTTCTCGTTTTATGGTCATTTTCATGAGCTATTGCCCATAATTTTGGGGCTCTAGGGCGATTTTCATGGCCCATATGACCCGATACATGTCTGAGAGATATGACCAAAAACTTATCGTTTTCTTGTTTTATGGTCGTTTTCATGAGCTATTGCCCATAGTTTTGGGGCTCTAGGGCAATTTTCATGGCCCATATGACCCGATACATGTTTGAGAGATATGACAAAAAATTATCGTTTTCTCGTTTTATGGTCGTTTTCATGAGCTATTGCCCATAGTTTTGGGGGTCTAGGGCGATTTTCCTGGCCCATATGACCCGATACATGTCCGAGAGATATGACCAAAAACTTATCATTTTCTCGTTTTATGGTCGTTTTCATGAGCTATTGCCCATAGTTTTGGGGCTCTAGGGCGATTTTCGTGGCCCATATGATCCGATACATGTCTGAGAGATATGACCAGAAACTTATCGTTTTCTCGTTTTATGGTCGTTTTCATGAGCTATTGCCCATTGTTTGGGGGATCTAGGGAGATTTTCATGGCCCATGTGACCCGATACATGTCTAAGAGATATGACCAAAAACTTATCGTTTTCTCATTTTATGGTCGTTTTCATGAGCTATTGCCCATAATTTTGGGGCTCTATGGCGATTTGCATGGCCCATATGACCCGATACATGTCTGAGAGATATGACCAAAAACTTATCATTTTCTCGTTTTATGGTCGTTTTCATGAGCTATTGCCCACGATTTCGGGGTTCTAAGGAGATTTACAATGATCGTAAGACTCGATACTTGTTTGAGAGTTAAGACCAAAAACTCGTCGTTTTCGCGTTTATGGCTATTTTCATGACCTATTGTCCACAGTTTTGGGGTTCTAGTGCGGTTTACGATAACCGTAAGACCCGATACATGTTTGAGAGTTATTACCAAAAACATGTCGTTTTCATGTTTTATGGACGTTTTATGAGCTATTGCCCACAATTTTGTGATTCCATGGGGATTTGCGTGGCCTGTTATACTAGACTCATGTTTGAGAGTTATGATCAAAAAATCATCATTTTCACGTTTTACGAGCATTTTTATGAGCTATTGCCCACGGTTTTGGGGCAACGGGGCGAGGTACAACGACCGTAAGATTCGATACATGTTTGAGAGATATGACCAAAAACTCGTTGGTTTCTTGTTTGATGGCCATTTTCATGAAATATAGGCGATTCATGTTTGAGATTTATGACCAAAAACTTGTCGTTTTCGTGTTTTACGACCGTTTTCATGAGCTATTGCCCATAGTTTTGGGGCTCCAGGGTGATTTGCATGGCCCATAAGAATTGATAGATTTTTGAGAGATATGACCAAAAACTCGTTGTTTTTCGTGTGTGATGACCATATTCATGAGCTATTTCCCATAGTTTTGGTGTTCAAGTGAGATTTACAATGACCGTAAGACTTAAAACATGTTTGAGAGGGATGACGAAAAACTATTCGTTTTACGACCATTTTTATGAGTTATTTCCCATAGTTTTGGGGCTTCATGACGAATTGCATGGAAGGTAAGACCTGATACATGTTTGAGAGATATGACCAAAAAATCATCGTTTTCTCGTTTTATGGTCGTTTTCATGAGCTATTGGCCACGGTTTTGATCGTAAGACTCGATACATATTTGAGAGTTAAGACCAAAAACCTGCCGTTTATGCGTTGATGGATATTTTCATGAGCTATTGCCCACGGTTTGGGGGTTCTAGTGCAAGTTATGATGACCGTAAGACCCGATATATATTTGAGATTTATTACCAAAAACTTGTAGTTTTTGTGTTTTATGGCCGTTTCATGAGCTATTGCCCAGAGTTTTGTGGTTCCATGGGGATTTGCGTGGCCTATAAGACCAAATAAATATTTGAGATTTATGACCAAAAACTTGTCGTTTTCGCTTTTTATGGCCGTTTTCATGAGCTATTACCCATAGTTTTGGGGAACCAGGGAGATTTACAACGATCACAAGACTCGATACATGTTTGAGAGTTAAGACCAAAACTCGCTGTTTTCTTGTTTCTGGCTGTTTTCACGAACTATTTCCCACGGTTTTGGGATTCTAGTGCGATTTACGACGACCGTAAGACCCGATACATGTATGAGTACCGAAAACTTTTTTCCTGTAATTTATGGCCATTTTCATGTGCTATTGCCCACAATTTTGTGGTTCCATGGGGATTTGCGTGGCCCGTAAGACCAGATTGATGTTTGAGCATTATGACCAAAAGCTCGTCGTTTTTGCCTTTTACGACCGTTTTCATGAGCTATTGCCAACAGTTTTGGGGCACGAGGGCAATTTTATAACGACCGTAAGACTCAATACATGTTTGAGAGATATGACCAAAAACTCATTGTTTTCGTGTTTGACAAAAGATTTCATGACCTATGGCCCACGATTTTGGCGTATTAGGGAGATTTACAACGTTTGTAATACCCGATACAGGTTTTGGGGTTCTAGAAAGATTTTCAACAACCGTAAGACTCGATACATGTTTGAGAGTTAAGACCAAAACTCGCCGTTTTCTTGTTTATGGCTGTTTTCATGAGCTATTTCCCATGGTTTTGGGGTTCTAGTGCGATTTAGGACGACTGTAAGACATGATACATGTTTGAGATTTATTACCAAACACTTGTTGTTTTCATGATTTATGGCCATTTTCATGTGCTATTGCCCACAATTTTGTGGTTCCATGGAGATTTGCGTGGCCCGTAAGAACAGATTCATGTTTAGAATTATGACCAAAAGCTCGTCATTTTCGCGTTTTACGACCTTTTTCATGAGCTATTGCCCATAGTTTTGGGGCTCTAGGGATATTTCCATGGCCCCTAAGAGCTGATACATATTTGAGAGATATGACCAAAACGCATTATTTCTCGTTTTATGGTTGTTTTCATGAGCTATTACCCACGGTTTTGGGGTTCCAAGGAGATTTACAACGACGGTAAGACTCTATACACGTTTGAGAGTTAAGATTAAAAACTTGCCGTTTTTGTGTTTATGGCTGTTTTCATGAGCTATTGCCCACAGTTTTGGAGTTCCAGTGCGATTTACGATGACAATAAGAACCGATACATGTTTGAGAGTTATTAAAGAAAACTAGTCGTTTTCGTGTTTTATGGACGTTTTCATAAGCTATTGGCCACAATTTTGTGGTTCCATGGGGATTTGCATGGCCCGTAAGACTAGATTCATGTTTGAGAATGATGACAAAAAAACTCGTCGGTTTTTCTTTTTTACGACCGTTTTCCTGAGGTATTTCCCATAGTTTTGGGGCACCGGGGCGATTTACAATGACAGTAAGACTCGATACATGTTTGAGAGATATGACCAAAACTCGTCGTTTTGATGTTCTACGATCGTTTTCATCAGCTATTGCCCATAGTTTTGGGGCTCTAGGGCGTTTTTCATGGCCCATATGACCCGATACATGTCTGAGAGATATGACCAAAAACTTATCGTTTTCTCATTTTATGGTCGTTTTCATCAGCTATTGCCAACGGTTTCGGGGTTCCAAGGAGATTTACAACGATCGACTCAATACTAGGGCGATTTGGGGCTCTAGGGCAATTTTCATGACCCATATGACCCCATACATATCTGAGAGATATGAGCAAAAACTTATCATTTTCTCGTTTTATGGTCGTTTTCATGAGCTATTGCCCATAATTTTGGGGCTCTAAGGAGATTTGCATGGCCCATATGACCCGATACATGTCTAAGAGATATGACCAAAAACTTATCGTTTTCTCATTTTATGGTCATTTGCATGAGCTATTGCCCACGGTTTCGGGGTTCTAAGGATATTTACAATGATCGTAAGAATCGATACTTGTTTGAGAGTTAAGACCAAAAACTCGTCGTTTTCGCGTTTATGGCTATTTTCATGACCTATTGTCCACAGTTTTGCGGTTTACGACGACCGTAAGGCCCGATACATGTTTGAGAGTTATTACCAAAAACTTGTCGTTTTCATGTTTAATGGCCGTTTCATGAGCTATTGCCCACAATTTTGTGATTCCATGGGGATTTGCGTGGCCTATTATACTAGACTCATGTTTGAGAGTTATGATCAAAAAATCATCATTTTCACGTTTTACGAGCATTTTTATGAGCTATTGCCCATAGTTTTGGGGCAGCGGGGCGATGTACAACGACCGTAATATTCGATACATGTTTGAGAGATACGACCAAAAACTCGTTGGTTTCTTGTTTGATGGCCATTTTCATGAAATATGGGCGATTCATGTTTGATATTTATGAGTAAAAACTTGTTGTTTTCGTGTTTTACGACCGTTTTCATGAGCTATTGCCCACAGTTTTGGGGCTCCAGTGTGATTTGCATGGTCCACAAGAATTGATAGATGTTTGAGAGATATGACCAAAAACTCGTTGTTTTTCATGTTTGATGACCATATTCATGAGCTATTTCCCATAGTTTTGGGGTTCAAGTGAGATTTACAATTACCGTAAGTCTTAAAACATGTTTGAGAGGGATGACCAAAAACTATTCGTTTACGACCATTTTCATGAGTTATTTCTCATAGTTTTGGGGCTTCATGACGAATTGCATGGAACGTAAGACCTGATACATGTTTGAGAGATATGACCATAAAATCATCGTTTTCTCGTTTTATGGTCGTATTCATGAGCTATTGCCCATAGTTTTGAGGTTCCAGGGAGATTTACAATGACCGTAAGAGTCGATACATATTTGAGAGTTAAGACCAAAAACCTCTCGTTTATGCGTTTATGGCTGTTTTCATGAGCTATTGCCCACGGTTTGTGGGTTCTACTTTAATTTATTATGACCATAAGACCCGATATATATTTGAGAGTTTTATGGCTGTTTCATATGCTATTTCCCACAATTTTGTGGTTCCATGGGGATTTGCGTGGCCCGTAAGACCAGATTCATGTTTGAGAATTATGACCAAAAGCTCGTCGTTCTCGCGTTTTACGAACGTTTTCATGAGCTATTGCCAACAGTTTTGGGGCACCAGGGAAATTTTCGTGTTTGACCAAAAACTCATCGTTTTCGTGTTTGACGACATATTTCATGACCTATGGCCCACGATTTTGGCGTATTAGGGAGATTTAGAACGACAGTAATACTTTATACAGGTTTTGGGGTTCTAGAAAGATTTACAACAACTGTAAGACTCGATACATTTTTGAGAGTTAAGACCAAAACACGCCGTTTTCTTGTTTATGGCTGTTTTCATGAGCTATTTCCCACGGTTTTAGGGTTCTAGTGCGATTTAGGACGACCGTAAGACCTGATACATGTTTGAGATTTATTACCAAACACTTGTTGTTTTCGTGATTTATGGCCATTTTCATGTGCTATTTCCCACAATTTTGTGGTTCCATGGGGATTTGCGTGGCCCGTAAGACCAGATTCATGTTTGAGAATTATTACCAAAAGCTCGTCTTTTTTGCGTTTTACAACCTTTTTCACGAGCTATTGCCAACAGTTTTGGGGCACTAGTGCAATTTTTCAACGACCGTAAGACTCGATACATGTTTGAGAGATATGACCTAAAACTCATTATTTCTCGTTTTATGGTTGTTTTCATGAGCTATTACCCACGGTGGGAGTTCTAGGGAGATTTACAACGACCGTAAGACTTTATACATGTTTGAGAGTTAAGACAAAAAACTTGCCGTTTTTGTGTTTATGGCTGTTTTCATGAGCTATTTCCCATAGTTTTGGAGATCTGGTGCGATTTACGATGACAATAAGAACCGAAACATTTTTGAGAGTTATTAAAGAAAACTAGTCGTTTTCGTGTTTTATGGCCGTTTTCATAAGCTATTGGCCAAAATTTTGTTGTTCCATGGGGATTTGCATGACCCGTAAGACCAGATTAACGTTTGAGAATGATGACAAAAGAACTCGTCGTTTTTTCCTTTTTTACGACCGTTTTCATGAGCTATTTCCCATAGTTTTGGGGCACCGGGGCGATTTACAACAACAGTAAGACTCGATACATGTTTGAGAGATATGACCAAAAACACATCGATTTCGTGTTCGACGATCATTTTCATGACCTATTGCACATAGTTTTGGGGCTGTAGGGTGATTTTCATAGCCCGTATGACCTGATACTTGTCTGAGAGATATGACCAAAAACTTATCGTTTCCTCGTTTTATGGTTGTTTTCATGAGCTATTGCCCATAGTTTTGGGGCTCTAGGGCTATTTTCTTGGCCCATATGACCCGATACATGTCTGAGAGATATGACCAAAAACTTATCATGTTCTCGTTTTATGGTCGTTTTCATGAGCTATTGCCCATAATTTTGGGGCTCTAAGGCGATTTGCATGTCCCATATGAACCGATACATGTCTAAGAGATATGACCAGAAACTTATCATTTTCTCGTTTTATGGTCGTTTTCATGAGCTATTGCCCATAATTTTGGGGCTCTAAGGCGATTTTTTTACGACGGTTTTCATGAGCTATTTCCCATAGTTTTGGGGCACCGGGGCGATTTACAATGATAGTAAGACTCGATACATGTTTGAGAGATATGACCAAAAACTCGTCGTTTTCATGTGCGACGATTGTTTTCATGAGCTATTGCCCATAGTTTTGTGGCTCTAGGGCGATTTTGATGGCCCATATGACCCGATACATGTCTGAGAGATATGACCAAAAACTTATCGTTTTCTCGTTTTATGGTCGTTTGCATGAGCTATTGCCAATGGTTTCGGAGTTCCAAGGAGATTTACAACGATCGTATGACTCAAAATTAGGGCGACTTGGGGCTCTAGGGAGATTTTCATGGCGTTTTGGGGCTCTAGGGCGATTTTCATGGCCCATATGACCCGATACATGTCGGAGAGATATGACCAAAAACTTATCATTTTCTCGTTTTACGGTCGTTTTCATGAGCTATTGCCCATAGTTTTGGGGCTCTAGGGCGATTTTCATGGCCCATATGACCCGATACAAGTCTGAGAGATATGACCAAAAACTTATTGTTTTCTTGTTTTATGGTCTTTTTCATGAGCTATTGCCCATAATTTTGGGGCTCTAGGGCAATTTTCATGGCCCATATGACCGCATACATGTCTGAGAGATATGACCAAAAATTATCGTTTTCTCGTTTTATGGTCGTTTTCATGAGCTATTGCCCATAGTTTTGGGGGTCTAGGGTGATTTTCATGGCCCATATGACTCGATACATGTCTGAGAGATATAACCAAAAACTTATCGTTTTCTCGTTTTATGGTCGTTTTCATGAGCTATTGCTCATAGTTTTGGGGCTCCAGGGCGATTTTCATGGCCCATATGACCCGATACATGTCTGAGAGATATGACCAAAAACTTATCGTTTTCTCGTTTTATGATCGTGATCATGAGCTATTGGCCATAGTTTTGGGGATCTAAGGCGATTTGCATGGCCCATATGACCCGATACATGTTTGAGAGATATGAACAAAAACTTACCGTTTTCTCGTTTTATGCTCGTTTTCATGAGCTATTGCCCACGGTTCCGGGGTTCTATGGAGATTTACAATGATCGTAAGACTCGATACATGTTTGAGAGTTAAGACCAAAACTCGTCTTTTTCGCGTTTATGGATGTTTTCATGACCTATTGTCCACGGTTTTGGGGTTCTAGTGCGGTTTACAATGATCGTAAGACCCGATACATGTTTAAGAGTTATTACCAAAAACTTGTCGTTTTCGCGTTTTAGGGCCGTTTTCATGAGCTATTGCCCACAGTTTTGGGGCACCAGGGAGATTTACAACGATCGTAATACTCGATACATGTTTGAGAGTTAAGACCAAAACTCGTCGTTTTCTTGTTTATGGCTGTTTTCATGAGCTATTTCCCACGGTTTTGGGGTTCTCGTGCGATTTACGATGACCGTAAGACCCGATACATGTTTGAGAGTTATTACGAAAAACATTTTTCCATGATTTATGGCCATTTTCATGTGCTATTGCCCACAATTTTGTGGTTCCATGGGGATTTGCGTGGCCCATAAGACCAGATTCATGTTTGAGAATTATGAGCAAAAGCTCGTCGTTTTCGCGTTTTACGACCGTTTTCATGAGCAATTGCTAACAGTTTTGGGGCACGAGGGAAATTTTACAACGACCGTAATACTCAATACATGTTTGAGACATATGACCAAAAACTCATCGTTTTCGTGTTTGACGAAAGATTTCATGAGCTATTGCCCACGATTTTGGCGTATTAGGGAGATTTAGAACGATAGTAATACCTGATACAGGTTTTAGGGTTCTAGAAAGATTTACAACAACCGTACGAATCGATACATTTTTGAGAGTTAAGACCAAAACACGCCGTTTTCTTGTTTATGGCTGTTTTCATGAGCTATTTCCCACGGTTTTAGGGTTCTAGTGCGATTTAGGACGACCGTAAGACCTGATACATGTTTGAGATTTATTACCAAACACTTGTTGTTTTCGTGATTTATGGCCATTTTCATGTGCTATTGCCCACAATTTTGTGGTTCCATGGGGATTTGCGTGGCCCGTAAGACCAGATTCATGTTTGAGAATTATTACCAAAAGCTCGTCGTTTTTGCGTTTTACAACCTTTTTCACGAGCTATTGCCAACAGTTTTGGGGCACTAGGGCAATTTTTCAACGACCGTAAGACTCGATACATGTTTGAGAGATATGACCTAAAACTCATAATTTCATGTTTGATAGTTAAGGCCAAAACTTGTAGTTTTATTCTTTTATGGCCGTTTTCATGAGCTACTTCCCATGGTTTTAGTGTACCAGTGCGATTTACGATGACCTAAGACCAGATACATGTTTGAGAGGTATGACCAAAAACTTGTCGTTTTCGTGTTTTATGACCGTTTTCATGAGCTATTGCCCATAGTAATGGGGCTCTAGGGAGATTTCCATGGCCCGTAAGACCTGATACATATTTGAGAGATATGACCAAAAACGCATTATTTCTCGTTTTATGGTTGTTTTCATGAGCTATTACCCACGGTGGGGGTTCTAGGGAGATTTACAACGACCGTAAGACTTTATACATGTTTGAGAGTTAAGACAAAAAAACTTGCCGTTTTTGTGTTTATGGCTGTTTTCATGAGCTATTTCCCATAGTTTTGGAGATCTGGTGCGATTTACGATGACAATAAGAACCGAAACATTTTTGAGAGTTATTAAAGAAAACTAGTCGTTTTCGTGTTTTATGGCCGTTTTCATAAGCTATTGGCCAAAATTTTGTGGTTCCATGGGGATTTGCATGACCCGTAAGACCAGATTAACGTTTGAGAATGATGACAAAAGAACTCGTCGTTTTTTCCTTTTTTACGACCGTTTTCATGAGCTATTTCCCATAGTTTTGGGGCACCGGGGCGATTTACAACAACAGTAAGACTCGATACATGTTTGAGAGATATGACCAAAAACACATCGATTTCGTGTTCGACGATCATTTTCATGACCTATTGCACATAGTTTTGGGGCTGTAGGGTGATTTTCATAGCCCATATGACCTGATACTTGTCTGAGAGATATGACCAAAAACTTATCGTTTCCTCGTTTTATGGTTGTTTTCATGAGCTATTGCCCATAGTTTTGGGGCTCTAGGGCTATTTTCTTGGCCCATATGACCCGATACATGTCTGAGAGATATGACCAAAAACTTATCATGTTCTCGTTTTATGGTCGTTTTCATGAGCTATTGCCCATAATTTTGGGGCTCTAAGGCGATTTGCATGTCCCATATGACCCGATACATGTCTAAGAGATATGACCAGAAACTTATCATTTTCTCGTTTTATGGTCGTTTTCATGAGCTATTGCCCATAATTTTGGGGCTCTAAGGCGATTTTTTTACGACGGTTTTCATGAGCTATTTCCCATAGTTTTGGGGCACCGGGGCGATTTACAATGATAGTAAGACTCGATACATGTTTGAGAGATATGACCAAAAACTCGTCGTTTTCATGTGCGACGATTGTTTTCATGAGCTATTGCCCATAGTTTTGTGGCTCTAGGGCGATTTTCATGGCCCATATGACCCGATACATGTCTGAGAGATATGACCAAAAACTTATCGTTTTCTCGTTTTATGGTCGTTTGCATGAGCTATTGCCAATGGTTTCGGAGTTCCAAGGAGATTTACAACGATCGTATGACTCAAAATTAGGGCGACTTGGGGCTCGAGGGAGATTTTCATGGCGTTTTGGGGCTCTAGGGCGATTTTCATGGCCCATATGACCCGATACATGTCTGAGAGATATGACCAAAAACTTATCATTTTCTCGTTTTACGGTCGTTTTCATGAGCTATTGCCCATAGTTTTGGGGCTCTAGGGCGATTTTCATGGCCCATATGACCCGATACAAGTCTGAGAGATATGACCAAAAACTTATTGTTTTCTTGTTTTATGGTCTTTTTCATGAGCTATTGCCCATAATTTTGGGGCTCTAGGGCAATTTTCATGGCCCATATGACCGCATACATGTCTGAGAGATATGACCAAAAATTATCGTTTTCTCGTTTTATGGTCGTTTTCATGAGCTATTGCCCATAGTTTTGGGGGTCTAGGGCGATTTTCATGGCCCATATGACTCGATACATGTCTGAGAGATATAACCAAAAACTTATCGTTTTCTCGTTTTATGGTCGTTTTCATGAGCTATTGCTCATAGTTTTGGGGCTCCAGGGCGATTTTCATGGCCCATATGACCCGATACATGTCTGAGAGATATGACCAAAAAATTATCGTTTTCTCGTTTTATGATCGTGATCATGAGCTATTGCCCATAGTTTTGGGGATCTAAGGCGATTTGCATGGCCCATATGACCCGATACATGTTTGAGAGATATGAACAAAAACTTACCGTTTTCTCGTTTTATGCTCGTTTTCATGAGCTATTGCCCACGGTTCCGGGGTTCTATGGAGATTTACAATGATCGTAAGACTCTATACATGTTTGAGAGTTAAGACCAAAACTCGTCTTTTTCGCGTTTATGGATGTTTTCATGACCTATTGTCCACGGTTTTGGGGTTCTAGTGCGGTTTACAACGATCGTAAGACCCGATACATGTTTAAGAGTTATTACCAAAAACTTGTCGTTTTCGCGTTTTAGGGCCGTTTTCATGAGCTATTGCCCACAGTTTTGGGGCACCAGGGAGATTTACAACGATCGTAATACTCGATACATGTTTGAGAGTTAAGACCAAAACTCGTCGTTTTCTTGTTTATGGCTGTTTTCATGAGCTATTTCCCACGGTTTTGGGGTTCTCGTGCGATTTACGATGACCGTAAGACCCGATACATGTTTGAGAGTTATTACGAAAAACATTTTTCCATGATTTATGGCCATTTTCATGTGCTATTGCCCACAATTTTGTGGTTCCATGGGGATTTGCGTGGCCCATAAGACCAGATTCATGTTTGAGAATTATGAGCAAAAGCTCGTCGTTTTCGCGTTTTACGACCGTTTTCATGAGCAATTGCTAACAGTTTTGGGGCACGAGGGAAATTTTACAACGACCGTAATACTCAATACATGTTTGAGACATATGACCAAAAACTCATCGTTTTCGTGTTTGACGAAAGATTTCATGAGCTATTGCCCACGATTTTGGCGTATTAGGGAGATTTAGAACGATAGTAATACCTGATACAGGTTTTAGGGTTCTAGAAAGATTTACAACAACCGTACGACTCGATACATGTTTGAGAGTTAAGACCAAAACTCGCCGTTTTCTTGTTTATGGCTGTTTTCATGAGCTATTTCCCATGGTTTTGGGGTTCTAGTGCGATTTAGGACGACCGTAAGACCTGATACATGTTTGAGATTTATTACCAAACACTTGTTGTTTTCGTGATTTATGGCCATTTTTATGTGCTATTGCCCACAATTTTGTGGTTCCATGGGGATTTGCGTGGCCCGTAAGACCAGATTCATGTTTGAGAATTATGACCAAAAGCTCGTTTTTTTGCGTTTTACGACCTTTTTCATGAGCTATTGCCAACAGTTTTGGGGCACCAGGGCAATTTTTCAACGACCGTAAGACTCGATACATGTTTGAGAGATATGACCAAAAACTCATCATTTCATGTTTGATAGTTAAGGCCAAAACTTGTAGTTTTATTCTTTTATGGCCGTTTTCATGAGCTACTTCCCTTGGTTTTAGTGTACCAGTGCGATTTACGATGACCTAAGACCAGATACATGTTTGAGAGGTATGACCAAAAACTTGTCGTTTTCTTGTTTTATGACCGTTTTCATGAGCTATTGCCCATAGTAATGGGGCTCTAGGGAGATTTCCATGGCCCGTAAGACCTGATACATATTTGAGAGATATGACCAAAAACGCATTATTTCTCGTTTTATAGTTGTTTTCATCAGCTATTACCCGTGGTTTTGGGGTTTCAGGGAGATTTACAACGACCATAAGACTCTATACATGTTTGAGAGTTAAGATTATAAAACTTCCGTTTTTGCGTTTATGGCTGTTTTCATGAGCTATTGCCCACAGTTTTGGAGTTCCAGTGCGATTTACGATGACAATAAGAACGGAAACATGTTTGAGAGTTATTAAAGAAAACTAGTCGTTTCCGTGTTTTATGGCCGTTTTCATAAGCTATTGGCCAAAATTTTGTGGTTCCATGGGGATTTGCGTGGCCCGTAAGACTAGATTCATGTTTGAGAATGATGACAAAAAAACTCGTCGTTTTTTTTACGACCGTTTTCATGAGCTATTTCCCATAGTTTTGGGGCACCGGGGCGATTTACAACGACAGTAAGACTCGATACATGTTTGAGAGATATGACCAAAAACTCATCGATTTCGTGTTCGACGATCATTTTCATGAGCTATTGCACATAGTTTTGGGGCTGTAGGGCGATTTTCATAGCCCATATGAGCTGATACTTGTCTGAGAGATATGACCAAAACTTATCGTTTTCTCGTTTTATGGTTGTTTTCATGAGCTATTGCCCATAGTTTTGGGGCTCTAGGGCTATTTTCTTGGCCCATATGACCCGATACTTGTCTGAGAGATATGACCAAAAACTTATAATGTTCTCATTTTATGGTCGTTTTCATGAGCTATTGCCCATAATTTTGGGGCTCTAAGGCGATTTGCATGTCCCATATGACCCGATACATGTCTGAGAGATATGACCAAAAACATATCATTTTCTCGTTTTATGGTCGTTTTCATGAGCTATTGCCCATAATTTTGGGGCTCTAAGGGGATTTTTTCTTTTTTACGACGGTTTTCATGAGCTATTTCCCATAGTTTTGGGGCACCGGGGCGATTTACATCAATAGTAAGACTCGATACATGTTTGAGAGATATGACCAAAAACTCGTCGTTTTCATGTTCGACGATCGTTTTCATGTGCTATTGCCCATAGTTTTGTGGCTCTAGGGCGATTTTCATGGCCCATATGACCCGATACATGTCTCAGAGATATGACCAAAAACTTATCGTTTTCTCGTTTTATGGTCTTTTTCATGAGCTATTGCCAATGGTTTCGGAGTTCCAAGGAGATTTACAACGATCTTAAGACTCAATAATAGGGCGACTTGGGGCTCTAGGGCGATTTTCATGGCGTTTTGGGGCTCTAGGGCGATTTTCATGGCCCATATGACCCGATACATGTCTGAGAGATATGACCAAAAACTTATCATTTTCTCGTTTTACGGTCGTTTTCATGAGCTATTGCCCATAGTTTTGGGGATCTAGGGCGATTTTCATGGCCCATATGACCCGATACATGTCTGAGAGATATGACCAAAAACTTATCGTTTTCTCGTTTTATAGTCGTTTTCATGAGCTATTGCCCATAATTTTGGGGCTCTAGGGCAATTTTCATGGCCCATATGACCGGATACATGTCTGAGAGATATGGCAAAAAATTATCGTTTTCTCGTTTTATGGTCGTTTTCATGAGCTATTTCCCATAGTTTTGGGGGTCTAGGGCGATTTTCATTGCCCATATGACTCGATACATGTCAGAGAGATATGACCAAAAACTTATCGTTTTCTCGTTTTATGGTCGTTTTCATGAGCTATTGCCCATAGTTTTGGGGCTCCAGGGCGATTTTCATGGCCCATATGACCCGATACATGTCTGAGTGATATGACCAAAACCTTATCGTTTTCTCGTTTTATGGTCGTTTTCATGAGCTATTGCCCATAGTTTTGGGGATCTAAGGCGATTTCCATGGCCCATATGACCCGATACATGTTTGAGAGATATGAACAAAAACTTATCGTTTTCTTGTTTTATGCTCGTTTTCATGAGCTATTGCCCACGGTTTCGGGGTTCTATGGAGATTTACAATGATCGTAAGACTCGATACATGTTTGAGAGTTCAGACCAAAACTCGTCGTTTTCGCGTTTATGGCTGTTTTCATGACCTATTGTCCACGATTTTGGGGTTCTAGTGCGGTTTACAACGATCGTAAGACCCGATACATGTTTGAGAGTTATTACCAAAAACTTGTCGTTTTCATGTTTTATGGCCATTTCATGAGATATTGCCCAGAATTTTGTGATTCCATGGGGATTTGCGTGGCCTGTTATACTAGACTCATGTTTGAGAGTTATGACCAAAAAATCATCATTTTCATGTTTTACGAGCATTTTTCTGAACTATTGCCCACAGTTTTGGGGCAACGGCGCGACGTACAACGACCGTAAGATTCGATACATGTTTGAGAGATACGACCAAATACTCGTTGGTTTCTTGTTTGAGGGCCATTTTCATGAAATATGGGCGATTCATGTTTGGGATTTATGACCAAAAACTTGTCATTTTCGTGTTTTTCGACCGTTTTCATGAGCTATTGGCCACGGTTTTGAGGTTATAGGGAGATTTACAATGACTGTAAGACTCGATACATATTTGAGAGTTAAGACCAAAAACCTGCCGTTTATGCGTTTATGGCTGTTTTCATGAGATATTTTGCCCACGGTTTGGGGGTTCTAGTGCAATTTATGATGACCGTAAGATCCAATACATATTTGAGAGTTATTCCCCAAAACTTGTAGTTTTTGTGTTTTATGGCCGTTTCATGAGCTATTGCCCACAGTTTTGTGGTTCCCTAGGGATTTGCGTGGCCTATAAGACCAGATAAATATTTGAGATTTATGACCAAAAACTTGTCGTTTTCGCGTTTTACGGCGGTTTTCGTGAGCTATTGCCCACAGTTTTGGGGCACTAGGGAGATTTACAACGATCGTAAGACTCGATACATGTTTGAGAGTTAAGACCAAAACTCGTCGTTTTCTTGTTTATGGCTGTTTTCACCAGCTATTACCCACGGTTTTGGGGTTCTAGTGCGATTTACGACGACCGTAAGACCCGATACATGTTTGAGAGTTATTATCAAAAACTTTTTTTCCGTGATTTATGGCCATTTTCATGTGCTATTGCCCACAATTTTGTGGTTCCATGGGGATTTGCGTGGCCCGTAAGACCAGATTCATGTTTGAGAATTATGAACAAAAGATCGCCGTTTTCGCGTTTTACGACCTTTTTCATGAGCTAGTGACAACCATTTTGGGGAACCAGGGCAATTTTACAACGACCGTAAGACTCGATACATGTTTGAGAGATATGACCAAAAACTCATCATTTCATGTTTGATAGTTAAGGCCAAAAACTTGTAGTTTTATTCTTTTATGGCCGTTTTCATGAGCTACTACCCATTTTTTTGGTGTACCAATGCGATTTACGATGACCTAAGACCAGATACATGTTTTAGAGGTATGACCAAAAACTTGTCGTTTTCGCGTTTTATGACCGTTTTCATGAGCTATTGCCCATAGTTTTGGGGCTCTAGGGAGATTTCCATGGCCCGTAAGACCTGATACATATTTAAGATATATGACCAAAAACGCATTATTTCTTGTTTTATGGTTGTTTTCATGAGATATTATCCACGGTTTGTGGGTTCCAGGGAGATTTACAACGAACGTAATACTTTATACATGTTTGAGAGTTAAGACAAAAAAACTTGCCGTTTTTGCGTTTATGGCTGTTTTCATGAGCTATGGACCATAGTTTTGGAGTTCCAGTGCGATTTACGATGACAATAAGAACCGATACATGTTTGAGAGTTATTAAAGAACACTAGTCGTTTTCGTGTTTTATGGCCGTTTTCATAAGCTATTGGCCATAATTCTGTGGTTCCATGGGGATTTGCGTGGCCCGTAAGACAAGATTCATGTTTGAGAATGATGAAAAAAACTCGTCGTTTTTTCTTTATTTACGACCGTTTTCATGAGCTACTTCCCATTGTTTTGGGGCACCGGGGCGATTTACAATGACAGTAAGACTCGATACATGTTTGAGAGATATGACCAAAAACTCGTCGATTTCGTGTTCGACGATCATTTTCATGAGCTATTGCCCATAGTTTTGGGGCTCTAGGGCGATTTTCATAGCCCATATGACCCGATACATGTCTGAGAGATATGACCAAAAACTTACCGTTTTCTCGTTTTATGGTCGTTTTCATGAGCTATTGCCCATAATTTCGGGGCTCTAAGGCGATTTGCATGGCCCATATGACCCGATACATGTTTGAGAGATATGACCACAAACTTTATCGTTTTCTCGTTTTATGCTCGTTTTCATGAGCTATTGCCCACGGTTTCAGGGTTCTATGGAGATTTACAATGATCACAAGACTCGATACATGTTTGAGAGTTAAGACCAAAACTCGTCGTTTTCGCGTTTATGGCTGTTTTCATGACCTATTGTCCACGGTTTTGGGGTTCTAGTGCGATTTACGACGATCGCAACACCCGATACATGTTTGAGAGTTATTACCAAAAACTCGTCGTTTTCATGTTTTATGGCCATTTCATGAGATATTGCCCAGAATTTTGTGATTCCATGGGGGTTTGCATGGCCTGTTATACTAGACTCATGTTTGAGAGTTAGGACCAAAAAATCATCATTTTCACGTTTTACGAGCATTTTTATGAGCTATTTCCCACAGTTTTGGGGCAACGGGGCGACGTACAACGACCGTAAGATTCGATACATGTTTGAGATATACAGCCAAAAACTCGTTGGTTTCTTGTTTGAGGGCCATTTTCATGAAATATGGGCGATTCATGTTTGGGATTTATGACCAAAAACTTGTCATTTTCGTGTTTTTTGACCGTTTTCATGAGCTATTGGCCACGGTTTTGAGGTTATAGAGAGATTTACAATGACTGTAAGACTCGATACATATTTGAGAGTTAAGACCAAAAACCTGCCGTTTATGCGTTTATGGCTGTTTTCATGAGCTATTGCCCACGGTTTGGGGGTTCTAGTCCAATTTATGATGACCGTAAGACCCGATACATATTTGAGAGTTATTCCCCAAAACTTGTAGTTTTTGTGTTTTATGGCCGTTTCATGAGCTATTTCCCACAGTTTTGTGGTTCCATGGGGATTTGCGTGGCCTATAAGACTAGATAAATATTTGAGATTTATGACCAAAAACTTGTCGTTTTCGCGTTTTACGGCGGTTTTCGTGAGCTATTGCCCACAGTTTTGGGGCACTAGGGAGATTTACAACGATCGTAAGACTCGATACATGTTTGAGAGTTAAGACCAAAACTTGTCGTTTTCTTGTTTATGGATGTTTTCACAAGCTATTTCCCACGGTTTTTGGGTTCTAGTGCGATTTACGACGACCGTAAGACCCGATACATGTTTGAGAGTTATTACCAAAAACTTTTTTTCCGTGATTTATGGCCATTTTCATGTGCTATTGCCCACAATTTTGTGGTTCCATGGGAATTTGCGTGGCCCGTAAGACCAGATTCATGTTTGAGAATTATGACCAAAAGCTCGCCGTTTTCGCGTTTTACGACCTTTTTCATGAGCTAGTGACAACAGTTTTGGGGAACCAGGGTAATTCTACAACGACCGTAAGAATCGATACATGTTTGAGAGATATGACCAAAAACTCATCATTTCATGTTTGATAGTTAAGGCCAAAAACTTGTTGTTTTATTCTTTTATGGCCGTTTTCATGAGCTACTTCCCATGGTTTTGGTGTACCAATGAGATTTACGATGACCTAAGACCAGATACATGTTTGAGAGGTATGACCAAAAACTTGTCGTTTTCGCGTTTTATGACCGTTTTCATGAGCTATTGCCCATAGTTTTGGGGCTCCAGGGAGATTTCCATGGCCCGTGAGACCTGATACATATTTAAGAGATATGACCAAAAACGCATTATTTCTCGTTTTATGGTTGTTTTCATGAGCTATTACCCATGGTTTGTGGGTTCCAGGGAGATTTACAACGACCGTAATACTTTATACATGTTGAGAGTTAAGACAAAAAACTTGCCGTTTTAGCGTTTATGGCTGTTTTCATGAGCTATGGCCCATAGTTTTGGAGTTCCAGTGTGTAACACCCTCAGAATCGGCCCTATGCAAGTTTCCCGCCAAACCCGCATAGAAACGATTCAAAGGTGCACACCAGGCACTTTCGTGCGGGTGGAAAACGAAGTAATATCATTACACAATAGTCCTCGATGGAACCCACAAAACATATATACAACAACGACTCAAAGAGTCAAGAATACAGATCTACAATACAAAGATCCAAATCACCTTTAAAACGATATAGCGTCCGAGTACGGACAAGATGCAAATTGAGCTAAGAGCCCTGAAGAATAACCAATGGCGTCCATAACCCTGCCCAGGCCAAGCCGGAAGGGTAACCCTGCTAACGACGTCGATCTCAAAACCTACTAAAACAAAAGGGGTGCCGACAAAGGGCAAAGGAAAAAGAGAGAGCGGTCAGTACTGAGGCCAGTACACGGCGAGACTAGAATTCGGCGGTCCTCGCCTACATAGGTATGGTGGACTGAAGAGGCAGTGCAGCATGCACTAAACAACCTATAGAGACTCGAGATAACTGTCGGCTATCAGAGAGGGATAAGAAAGACCTATTCGGAACCAACCTGAAACTATCACCAAGCATACCCATCCTGGTATTTCCCCCTCGAGACCAAACGAGGAAGTCAACCGAGGAACTCACACCGTTGGCAGTTTTATTTATTCAGTTATCGTTGCAGCAATTACTAGTCAGGTATAGATAGTTATCCCGATATAATAAGTAGTTGGCACTTTTAGTTAACCATTCCGTTGTAGTTGCAACACTTACTTGTCAGATACAATTAGCATGAGATATCCCAAACCCAGCAGTTGTTGGTACTTTTATTTAGCCATTCCGTTGTAGTGAAGCTGATTACTAGTCATATCAGATACAAATCAAATTATAACAGTAAACTTTAGTTATAGTTGTCTATGATCGAGAACTGTGCTCCAAGTCGTCCATAACCGCGGACACGGCTTTTCGAAAAGATTTAACCCTGCAGGGGTGCACCAAAGTATCCACACGCACCTACACCCTTGTTGTCAGATTAGGTAGGTACAAGATCACAAAACATACACCCAACGGTATGTCGACGGGGTTTCGGACACGACGTTTCCCAGACCCAAAGCAAGCATGGGGGGCCACCCCACTAAGCTACCCGCAACGAAGTTGGCCGGCTCCGGAACGGACCCAGGGTTTGCGTCAGTGGCTGTAAACGACTGGGAACCCGAAAATGTGACTGGGCTTGTCGATACCGCGAAAACACTCCGCTTACCTAAATAGTACAGGTGCTCCTCGCACAATCTTAAATAAAGCAGTAAAGCATGACATAAGTATAGATAGTAATAAAGCTCCAAACTACTTTGTGGCCCCCAGTACAGTACTTGGAATCAGGTACTAAATCGATGGGGGTGCCCATACACCCCACCTGTGGTTAGCGCGCTCGATCTCGGAACAGGTGTCAAGAACTCGGGGTCCTACGGGACACCAGTGAGCGGTTAAAAACCAAATAGTGTCTATTACCCACCGGTGCCTCTGCATTTACCTACTTAAATTTTAGTTATTAAACAGCAATTAAAGCCATGATCATCTCCAACATTAAACATGCGGCAATACTCCAACAACTGTGGTACTTGACGACACGCAACAGCACTTGAGAAAGCGACTACGACGCGCAAGTCCAACTATCTACCAATCAACAGGTAATAGGATGAGTCTAAGGCAATATAAGGCTGCAAGGGATATCACGGGCACGAAAACTAGAGCATCGCAACACAGATAGCAATAGATCAACAAGAGGGAATAAATACTATAAAAGTAAGATAGGTAGAAAGGGGGGAGATGCTCGCCTGAAAAACATTGCCGAAGGTTCACCGGGGATCAGGTCGACACTCGCATCAACTCATCGGCCTAATCCGTGAAGAAGCAAAGCACTAGCAGAAACACCGGATGCAATATTTAATACTACGACATAAGATCGGGCATGATGCATGTATGATGTATGACATGGCAAGGATGTGATGCGATGAGGCAATATTAAACGGAACCGGGGTCTCGACAATTAATTAGGTGGTTCATGTTGTTTAGCTACCCCGCAATTTAAATGTTGTCTTAACAACGCAAATTATATCACCGGTTCGATGCACAAATTTAAATGGGGCCAATATTAGATTCGCCCGCATATGGCCTCCATATTTACTTTAGGTTAATCGGCATAAGGCCCCCAAACCACACAAATATGTAGGCGACATGAATGATTTAATGCAACAAGTTTATATCATATATTATAAAAATACGGGGCTTGGAAAGGGCATCACACATTGGTTCGAAGATCTTGGGTTCCAAGGTTCAACGGGGTTCAGCTTCGGGCACCGGGATCGGTCTTCGGATCGGGGCATCGGCTTAGGGCGCCGGGATCGGTCTTTGGATCGGGGCGTCAGAGTACTCGAGTCCGTGTGGGCGATCTTGTCGTTCTGTGAAGGAGGCCTCCGAGTCCGGTGTCGATCTTTGGGTACCGCGGGTTCTCGAAGGGGAAGATCTTGAGATTCGAGTGTCACAACCATTATACATGGCAGACTATGGAAACGATGTCGTGAGACAAACTCGGCTTCAGGAGTTATTGAGCAAAAAAACGACACTCACGGGTAACTGCGGGAGAACCACACAAGTCAATGCATAAGAAAAACACGACGAAGGGCCTCACAGAAACGAGCGACGCGGAGAAAGTCTGGCGGCAGCAACGAGTTCGGTATCCAGACGCGGTCACGGGGAGGATGAAGAGAAGGGCCCGGTCGTGGGTGAAGCAGAAAGACGCCAGGTCCATGGCGGCTGCCGGCGGCGCATGCACGCGGACACGGGAACAAGAGCACATGCACGCTAGTCGCCGGTGGCCGTGCGCGGGCCGGTTGCAGAGGTCGACGACGCGGGCGACGCACTCGGTGCCGCAACACCTGGCGGTGGAATACAGGGGAGGTGGCCGAGGGCGATGGCGCCAGGAGGAGCTTGGGCGGCCTCACGTGCTGCTCGAGATGGTGAGGGCGGCGGGGTCGCGGGAGGGTCGACAGACGAGGCAGCCAGGAGATCGCGAGGCCGATGCGCTCAACGGGGAGGACGGTCGCGACGTGGCAGAGGAAAACGGCCAGCGGTGGCGGCCCATGCTTGGAGAGGGCGGACGGATGTCAATGGGAAGCTTGGAGGTGCGGGAGCAGCAGAGACAGGTGGGGATGCGCAGGAGGCGTGGGCTCTGGCGGCGGTGGATCCGATCGGGGAAGGGAAGGAAGGAGGGGATCGCGAGCGGCCTGGGGAGCGGGACGCGCTGCGATGGGGCATCGGTGGGGAGTGGCGGGCCCGGGTATAGGAGAACAGGGTGGGGGTGTCGCGTGTGTGAGGCTTGCGTGCGGTGTACGCGGGGTGTGTGGTGTTGTGTGGCGGGCTGGCGGCGGCCAGGGGATGGGTGGGGATAAATGTTGGGGTTAGGGTTTGGAGAGGGTTAGGGTTAGAGGGGTGGTAGGTGGCTAGTTGGGCCTTTGGGCCTGGAGGGCTGCCTCCCCCGTTTTATAAAACATTTAATTTTATTTAGTTTTAAATATTGTTTTGTAAAATATTTTACACAAATAGAAGATCCGGGCGAACCGAGGATTTTATGTTTTAAAATAGAGAGGGGTATTTATAGAAAACAAAAATATGGCTTTTAGCAAAATTGGTTTAGGCAAATAGATGCATGGTGATGTCATGATGATGCATGAATAAAATAACACGCGATTTTCTAGTAGTGGTTTTACCCGGGGTGCTACACAGTGCGATTTACGATGACAATAAGAACCGATACATGTTTGAGAGTTATTAAAGAAAACTAGTCGTTTTCGGTTTTTATGGCCGTTTTCATAAGCTATTGGCAAAAATTTTGTGGTTCCATAGGATTTGCGTGGCCCGTAAGACAAGATTCATCTTTGAGAATGATGAAAAAAACTCGTCGTGTTTTCATTATTTACGACCGTTTTCATGAGCTACTTCCCATTGTTTTGGGGCACCGGGGCGATTTGCAACGACAGTAAGACTCGATACATGTTTGAGAGATATGACCAAAAACTCGTCGATTTCGTGTCGACGATCATTTTCATGAGCTATTGTCCATAGTTTTTGGGCTCTAAAGGCCGATTTTCATAGCCCATATGACCCGATACTGTCTGAGAGATATGACCAAAAACTTATCGTTGTCCCTCGTTTTATGGTTGTTTTCATTCATGAGCTATTGCCCATAATTTTGGGGCTCTAGGGCTATTTTCATGGCCCATATGACCCGATACATGTCTGAGAGATATGCCCAAAACTTACTCGTTTTCTCGTTTTATGGTCGTTTTGATGAGCTATTGCCCATAATTTTGGGGCTCTAAGGCGATTTGCATGGCCCATATGACCAGATACATGTCTGAGAGATATGACCAAAAACTTATCGTTTTCTCTCGTTTTATGGTCGTATTCATGAGCTATTGACCATAGTTTCGGGGATCTAAGGCGATTTGCATGCCCATATGACACGATACATGTTTGAGAGATATGACCAAACTTATCGTTTTCTCGTTTTATGCTCGTTTTCATGAGCTATTGCCCACGGTTTCGGGGTTCTATGGAGATTTACAATGATCGTAAGACTCG
Organism: Avena atlantica; assembly: GCA_910589765.1. Classification (NCBI taxonomy): domain Eukaryota; kingdom Viridiplantae; phylum Streptophyta; class Magnoliopsida; order Poales; family Poaceae; genus Avena; species Avena atlantica. Next base: position 85,748 of record CAJUWN010000964.1, read on the forward strand.
ATACATGTTTGAGAGTTAACACCAAAACTCGTCGTTTTTGCGTTTATGGCTGTTTTCATGACCTATTGTCCACGTTTTGGGTTCTAGTGCGATTTATGACAATCGTAAGACCCGATACATGTTTGAGGTTATTACCAAAAACTTGTCGTTTTCATGTTTTATGGCCATTTCATGAGATATTGCCCAGAATGTTGTGATTCCATGGGGATTTGCGTGCCCCTTTATACAAGACTCATGTTTGAGAGTTATGACCAAAAAATCATCATTTTCACGTTTTACGAGCATTTTTATGAACTATTGCCCAAGTTTTGGGGCAACGGGGCGACGTAAACGACCGTAAGATTCGATACATCTTTGAGAGATACGACCAAAAACTCGTTGGTTTCTTGTTTGAGGGCATTTTCATGAAATATGGGCGATTCATGTTGGGATTTATGACCAAAAACTTGTCATTTTCGTGTTTTTTACCGTTTTCATGAGCTATTGGCCACGTTTTGAGGTTATAGGGAGATTTACAATGACTGTAAGACTCGATACATATT
>CAJUWN010000965.1:0-142653 GCA_910589765.1 Avena atlantica
AAAACTTATCGTTTTCTCGTTTTATGCTCGTTTTCATGAGCTATTGCCCACGGTTTCGGGGTTCTATGGAGATTTACAATGATCGTAAGACTCGATACATGTTTGAGAGTTAAGACCAAAACTCGTCGTTTTCGCGTTTATGGCTGTTTTCATGACCTATTGTCCACGGTTTGGGGGTTCTAGTGCGATTTACGACAATCGTAAGACCCGATACATGTTTGAGAGTTATTACCAAAAACTTGTCGTTTTCACGTTTTATGGCCATTTCATGAGATATTGCCCCAGATTTTGTGATTCCATGGGGATTTGCGTGGCCTGTTATACAAGACTCATGTTTGAGAGTTATGACCAAAAAATCATCATTTTCACGTTTTACGAGCATTTTTATGAGCTATTGCCCACAGTTTTGGGGCAACGGGGCATGTACAACGACCGTAAGATTCGATACATGTTTGAGAGATACGACCAAAACTCGTTGGTTTCTTGTTTGAGGGCCATTTTCATGAAATATGGGCGATTCATGTTTGGGATTTATGACCAAAAACTTGTCATTTTCGTGTTTTTCTACCGTTTTCATGAGCTATTGGCCACGGTTTTGAGGTTATAGGGAGATTTACAATGACTGTAAGACTCGATACATATTTGAGAGTTAAGACCAAAAACCTGCCGTTTATGCGTTTATGGCTTTTTTCATGAGCTATTGCCCACGGTTTGGGGGTTCTAGTGCAATTTATGATGACCGTAAGACCCGATACATATTTGAGAGTTATTCCTAGTTTTGTGTTTTTATGGCCGTTTCATGAGCTATTGCCCCACAGTTTGTGGTTCCATGGGGATTTGCGTGGCCTATAAGACCAGATAAATATTTGAGATTTATGACCAAAAACTTGTCGTTTTCGCGTTTTACGGCGGTTTTCATGAGCTATTTCCCATAGTTTTGGGGCACTAGGAGATTTACAACGATCGTAAGACTCGATACATGTTTGAGAGTTAAGACCAAAACTCGCCATTTTCTTGTTTATGGCTGTTTTCACAAGCTATTTCCCACGGTTTTGGGGTTCTAGTGCGATTTACGACGACCGTAAGACCCGATACATGTTTGAGAGTTATTACCAAAAACTTTTTTTCCGTGATTTATGGCCATTTTCATGTGCTATTGCCCACAATTTTGTGGTTCCATGGGGATTTGCGTGGCCCGTAAGACCAGATTCATGTTTGAGAATTATGACCAAAAGCTCGCCGTTTTCGCGTTTTACGACCTTTTTCATGAGCTAGTGACAACATTTTGGGGAACCAGGGCAATTTTACAACGACCGTATCGATACATGTTTGAGAGATATGACCAAAAACTCATCATTCATGTTTGATAGTTAAGGCCAAAAACTTGTAGTTTTATTCTTTTATGGCCGTTTTCATGAGCTACTTCCCATGGTTTGGTGTACCAATGAGATTTACGATGACCTAAGACCAGATACATGTTTGAGAGGTATGACCAAAAACTGTCGTTTTTGCGTTTTATGACCGTTTTCATGAGCTATTGCCCATAGTTTTGGGGCTCCAGGGAGATTTCCATGGCCCGTAAGACCTGATACATATTTGAGAGATATGACCAAAAACGCATTATTTCTCGTTTTATGGTTGTTTTCATGAGCTATTACCCACGGTTTGTGGGTTCCAGGGAGATTTACAACGACCGTAATACTTTATACATGTTTGAGAGTTAAGACAAAAAACTTGCCGTTTTTTTTTTTGCGTTATGGCTGTTTTCATGAGCTATGGCCCATAGTTTTGGAGTTCCAGTGCGATTTATGATGACAATAAGAACCGATACATGTTTGAGAGTTATTAAAGAAAACTAGTCGTTTTCGTGTTTTATGGCCGTTTTCATAAGCTATTGGCCACAATTTTGTGGTTCCATGGGGATTTGCATGGCCCGTAAGACAAGATTCATGTTTGAGAATGATGAAAAAAACTCGTCGTTTTTTCTTTATTTACGACCGTTTTCATGAGCTACTTCCTTCCCTTGTTTTGGGCACCGGGGCGATTTACAACGACAGTAAGACTCGATACATGTTTGAGAGATATGACCAAAAACTCGTCGATTTCGTGTTCGACGATCATTTTCATGAGCTATTGCCCATAATTTTGGGGCTCTAGGGCGATTTTCATAGCCCATATGACCCGATACATGTCTGAGAGATATGACCAAAAACTTATCGTTTTCTCTTTTTATGGTTGTTTTCATGAGCTATTGCCCATAATTTGGGGCTCTAGGGCTATTTTCATGGCCCATATGACCCGATACATGTCTGAGGGATATGACCAAAAACTTATCGTTTTCTCGTTTTATGGTCGTTTTGATGAGCTATTGCCCATAATTTTGGGGCTCTAAGGCGATTTGCATGGCCCATATGACCCGATAATGACTGAGAGATTTGACCAAAAACGTATCTTTTCTCGTTTTAGTCGTTTTCAGGAGGATTGCCATAATTTTGGGGATCTAAGGCGATTTGCATGGTCCATATGACCCGATACATGTTTGAGAGATATGACCAAAAACTTATCGTTGTCTCGTTTTATGCTCGTTTTCATGAGCTATTGCCCACGGTTTCGGGTTCTATGGAGATTTACAATGATCGTAAGACTCGATACATGTTTGAGAGTTAAGACCAAAACTCGTCGTTTTTTCGCGTTTATGGCTGTTTTCATGACCTATTGTCCACTTTTTTGGGGTTATAGTGCCATTTACGACGATCGTAAGACCCGATACATGTTTGAGAGTTATTACCAAAAACTTGTCGTTTTCATGTTTTATGGCCATTTCATGAGATATTGCCCAGAATTTTGTGATTCCATGGGGATTTGCGTGGCCTGTTATACTAGACTCATGTTTGAGAGTTATGACCAAAAAATCATCATTTTCACGTTTTACGAGCATTTTTATGAGCTATTGCCCACAGTTTTGGGGCAACGGGGCGATGTACAACGACCGTAAGATTCGATACATGTTTGAGAGATACGACCAAAAACTCATTGGTTTCTTGTTTGAGGGCCATTTTCATGAAATATGGGCGATTCATGTTTGGGATTTATGACCAAAAACTTGTCATTTTCGTGTTTTTCGACCGTTTTCATGAGCTATTGGCCACGGTTTTGAGGTTATAGGGAGATTTACAATGACTGTAAGACTCGATACATATTGAGAGTTAAGACCAAAAACCTGCCGTTTATGCGTTTATGGTTGTTTTCATGAGCTATTGCCCACGGTTTGGGGCTAGTGCAATTTATGATGACCGTAAGACCCGATACATATTTGAGAGTTATTCCCAAAACTTGTAGTTTTTGTGTTTTATGGCCGTTTCATGAGCTATTGCCCACGGTTTTGTGGTTCCATGGGGATTTGCGTGGCCTATAAGACCAGATAAATATTTGAGATTTATGACCAAAAACTTGTCGTTTTCGCGTTTTACGGCGGTTTTCATGAGCTATTGCCCACAGTTTTGGGGAACTAGGGAGATTTACAACGATCGTAAGACTCGATACATGTTTGAGAGTTAAGACCAAAACTCGCCGTTTTCTTGTTTATGGCTGTTTTCACAAGCTATTTCCCACGGTTTTGCGGTTCTAGTGCGATTTACGACGACCGTAAGACCCGATACATGTTTGAGAGTTATTACCAAAAACTTTTTTCCGTGATTTATGGCCATTTTCATGTGCTATTGCCCACAATTTTGTGGTTCCATGGGGATTTGCGTGGCCCGTAAGACCAGATTCATGTTTGAGAATTATGACCAAAAGCTCGCCGTTTTCGCGTTTTACGACCTTTTTCATGAGCTAGTGACAACAGTTTTGGGAACCAGGGCAATTTTACAACGACCCGTAAGACTCGATACATGTTTGAGAGATATGACCAAAAACTCATCATTTCATGTTTGATAGTTAAGGCCAAAACTTCCCCATGGTTTGGTGTACCAATGCGATTTACGATGACCTAAGACCAGATACATGTTTGAGAGGTATGACCAAAACTTGTCGTTTTCGCGTTTTATGACCGTTTTCATGAGCTATTGCCCATAGTTTTGGGCTCTAGGGAGATTTCCATGGCCCGTAAGACCTGATACATATTTGAGAGATATGACCAAAAACGCATTATTTCTCGTTTTATGGTTGTTTTCATGAGCTATTACCCACGGTTTGTGGGTTCCAGGGAGATTTACAACGACCGTAATACTTTATACATGTTTGAGAGTTAAGACAAAAAACTTGCCGTTTTTGCGTTATGGCTGTTTTCATGAGCTATGGCCCATAGTTTTGGAGTTCCAGTGCGATTTACGATGACAATAAGAACCGATACATGTTTGAGAGTTATTAAAGAAAACTAGTCGTTTTCGTGTTTTATGGCCGTTTTCATAAGCTATTGGCCACAATTTTGTGGTTCCATGGGGATTTGCGTGGCCCGTAAGACAAGATTCATGTTTGAGAATGATGAAAAAAACTCGTCGTTTTTCTTTATTTACGACCGTTTTCATGAGCTACTTCCCATTGTTTTGGGGCACCGGGGCGATTTACAACGACAGTAAGACTCGATACATGTTTGAGAGATATGACCAAAAACTCGTCGATTTCGTGTTCGACGATCATTTTCATGAGCTATTGCCCATAGTTTTGGGGCGCTCTAGGGCGATTTTCATAGCCCATATGACCCGATACATGTCTGAGAGATATGACCAAAAACTTATCGTTTTCTCGTTTTATGGTTGTTTTCATGAGCTATTGCCCATAATTTTGGGCTCTAGGGCTATTTTCATGGCCCATATGACCCGATACATGTCTGAGAGATATGACCAAAAACTTATCGTTTTCTCGTTTTATGGTCGTTTTCATGAGCTATTGCCCATAGTTTTGGGGATCTAAGGCGATTTGCATGGCCCATATGACCCGATACATGTTTGAGAGATATGACCAAAAACTTATCGTTGTCTCGTTTTATGCTCGTTTTCATGAGGTATTGCCCACAGTTTCGGGGTTCTATGGAGATTTACAATGATCGTAAGACTCGATACATGTTTGAGAGTTAAGACCAAAACTCGTCGTTTTCGCGTTTATGGCTGTTTTCATGATCTATTGTCCACGGTTTTGGGGTTCTAGTGCGATTTACGACAATCGTAAGACCCGATACATGTTTGAGAGTTATTACCAAAAACTTGTCGTTTTCACGTTTTATGGCCATTTCATGAGATATTGCCCAGAATTTTATGATTCCATGGGGATTTGAGTGGCCTGTTATACAAGACTCATGTTTGAGAGTTATGACCAAAAATCATCATTTTCATTTCACGTTTTACGAGCATTTTTATGAGCTATTGCCCACAGTTTTGGGGCAACGGGGCGATGTACAACGACCGTAAGATTCGATACATGTTTGAGAGATACGACCAAAAACTCGTTGGTTTCTTGTTTGAGGGCCATTTTCATGAAATATGGGCGATTCATGTTTGGGATTTATGACCAAAAACTTGTCATTTTCGTGTTTTTCTACCGTTTTCATGAGCTATTGGCCACGGTTTTGAGGTTATAGGGAGATTTACAATGACTGTAAGACTCGATACATATTTGAGAGTTAAGACCAAAAACCTGCCGTTTATGCGTTTATGGCTGTTTTCATGAGCTATTGCCCACGGTTTGGGGGTTCTAGTGCAATTTATGATGACCGTAAGACCCGATACATATTTGAGAGTTATTCCTAGTTTTTGTGTTTTATGGCCATTTCATGAGCTATTACCCACAGTTTTGTGGTTCCATGGGGATTTGCGTGGCCTATAAGACCAGATAAATATTTGAGATTTATGACCAAAAACTTGTCGTTTTCGCGTTTTACGGCGGTTTTCATGAGCTATTTCCCATAGTTTTGGGGCACTAGGGAGATTTACAACGATCGTAAGACTCGATACATGTTTGAGAGTTAAGACCAAAACTCGCCATTTTCTTGTTTATGGCTGTTTTCACAAGCTATTTCCCACGGTTTTGGGGTTCTAGTGCGATTTACGACGACCGTAAGACCCGATACATGTTTGAGAGTTATTACCAAAAACTTTTTTCCGTGATTTATGGCCATTTTCATGTGCTATTGCCCACAATTTTGTGGTTCCATGGGGATTTGCGTGGCCCGTAAGACCAGATTCATGTTTGAGAATTATGACCAAAAGCTCGCCGTTTTCGCGTTTTACGACCTTTTTCATGAGCTAGTGACAACAGTTTTGGGGAACCAGGGCAATTTTACAACGACCGTAAGAATCGATACATGTTTGAGAGATATGACCAAAAACTCATCATTTCATGTTTGATAGTTAAGGCCAAAAACTTGTAGTTTTATTCTTTTATGGCCGTTTTCATGAGCTACTTCCCATGGTTTGGTGTACCAATGAGATTTACGATGACCTAAGACCAGATACATGTTTGAGAGGTATGACCAAAAACTTGTCGTTTTTGCGTTTTATGACCGTTTTCATGAGCTATTGCCCATAGTTTTGGGGCTCCAGGGAGATTTCCATGGCCCGTAAGACCTGATACATATTTGAGAGATATGACCAAAAACGCATTATTTCTCGTTTTATGGTTGTTTTCATGAGCTATTACCCACGGTTTGTGGGTTCCAGGGAGATTTACAACGACCGTAATACTTTATACATGTTTGAGAGTTAAGACAAAAAACTTGCCGTTTTTGCGTTTATGGCTGTTTTCATGAGCTATGGCCCATAGTTTTGGAGTTCCAGTGCGATTTATGATGACAATAAGAACCGATACATGTTTGAGAGTTATTAAAGAAAACTAGTCGTTTTCGTGTTTTATGGCCGTTTTCATAAGCTATTGGCCACAATTTTGTGGTTCCATGGGGATTTGCGTGGCCCGTAAGACAAGATTCATGTTTGAGAATGATGAAAAAAACTCGTCGTTTTTTCTTTATTTACGACCGTTTTCATGAGCTACTTCCCATTGTTTTGGGGTACCGGGGCGATTTACAACGACAGTAAGACTCGATACATGTTTGAGAGATATGACCAAAAATCGTCGATTTCGTGTTCGACGATCATTTTCATGAGCTATTGCCCATAATTTTGGGGCTCTAGGGCGATTTTCATAGCCCATATGACCCGATACATGTCTGAGAGATATGACCAAAAACTTATCGTTTTCTCGTTTTATGGTTGTTTTCATGAGCTATTGCCCATAATTTTGGGGCTCTAGGGCTATTTTCATGGCCCATATGACCTGATACATGTCTGAGGGATATGACCAAAAACTTATCGTTTTCTCGTTTTATGGTCGTTTTGATGAGCTATTGCCCATATTTTGGGGCTCTAAGGCGATTTGCATGGCCCATATGACCCGATACATGACTGAGAGATTTGACCAAAAACGTATCGTTTTCTCTCGTTTTATGGTCGTTTTCATGAGCTATTGCCCATATTTTGGGATCTAAGGCGATTTGCATGGTCCATATGACCCGATACATGTTTGAGAGATATGACCAAAAACTTATCGTTGTCTCGTTTTATGCTCGTTTTCATGAGCTATTGCCCACAGTTTCGGGGTTCTATGGAGATTTACAATGATCGTAAGACTCGATACATGTTTGAGAGTTAAGACCAAAACTCGTCGTTTTCGCGTTTATGGCTGTTTTCATGACCTATTGTCCACTTTTTTGGGGTTATAGTGCCATTTACGACGATCGTAAGACCCGATACATGTTTGAGAGTTATTACCAAAAACTTGTCGTTTTCATGTTTTATGGCCATTTCATGAGATATTGCCCAGAATTTTGTGATTCCATGGGGATTTGCGTGGCCTGTTATACTAAACTCATGTTTGAGAGTTATGACCAAAAAATCATCATTTTCACGTTTTACGAGCATTTTTATGAGCTATTGCCCACAGTTTTGGGGCAACGGGGCGATGTACAACGACCGTAAGATTCGATACATGTTTGAGAGATACGACCAAAAACTCGTTGGTTTCTTGTTTGAGGGCCATTTTCATGAAATATGGGCGATTCATGTTTGGGATTTATGACCAAAAACTTGTCATTTTCGTGTTTTTCTACCGTTTTCATGAGCTATTGGCCACGGTTTTGAGGTTATAGGGAGATTTACAATGACTGTAAGACTCGATACATATTTGAGAGTTAAGACCAAAAACCTGCCGTTTATGCGTTTATGGGTGTTTTCATGAGCTATTGCCCACGGTTTGGGGTTCTAGTGCAATTTATGATGACCGTAAGACCCGATACATATTTGAGAGTTATTCCCAAAAGCTTGTAGTTTTTGTGTTTTATGGCCGTTTCATGAGATATAGCCCACAGTTTTGTGGTTCCATGGGGATTTGAGTGGCCTATAAGACCAGATAAATATTTGAGATTTATGACCAAAAACTTGTCGTTTTCGCGTTTTACGGCGGTTTTCATGAGCTATTGCCCACAGTTTTGGGGCACTAGGGATATTTACAACGATCGTAAGACTCGATACATGTTTGAGAGTTAAGACCAAAACTCGCCGTTTTCTTGTTTATGGCTGTTTTCACAAGCTATTTCCCACGGTTTTGGGGTTCTAGTGCGATTTACGACGACCGTAAGACCCGATACATGTTTGAGAGTTATTACCAAAAACTTGTTACCGTGATTTATGGTCATTTTCATGTGCTATTGCCCACAATTTTGTGGTTCCATGGGGATTTGCGTGGCCCGTAAGACCAGATTCATGTTTGAGAATTATGACCAAAAGCTCGCCGTTTTCGCGTTTTACGACCTTTTTCATGAGCTAGTGTCAACAGTTTTGGGAACCAGGGCAATTTTACAACGACCGTAAGACTCGATACATGTTTGAGAGATATGACCAAAAACTCATCATTTCATGTTTGATAGTTAAGGACAAAAACTTCCCCTGGTTTTGGTGTACCAATGCGATTTACGATGACCTAAGACCAGATACATGTTTGAGAGGTATGACCAAAAACTTGTCGTTTTCGCGTTTTATGACCGTTTTCATGAGCTATTGCCCATAGTTTTGGGGCTCTAGGGAGATTTCCATGGCCCGTAAGACCTGATACATATTTGAGAGATATGACCAAAAACGCATTATTTCTCGTTTTATGGTTGTTTTCATGAGCTATTACCCACGGTTTGTGGGTTCCAGGGAGATTTACAACGACCGTAATACTTTATACATGTTTGAGAGTTAAGACAAAAAACTTGCCGTTTTTGCGTTTATGGCTGTTTTCATGAGCTATGGCCCATAGTTTTGGAGTTCCAGTGCGATTTACGATGACAATAAGAACCGATACATGTTTGAGAGTTATTAAAGAAAACTAGTCGTTTTCGTGTTTTATGGCCGTTTTCATAAGCTATTGGCCACAATTTTGTGGTTCCATGGGGATTTGCATGGCCCGTAAGACAAGATTCATGCTTGAGAATGATGAAAAAACTCGTCGTTTTTTCTTTATTTACAACTGTTTTCATGAGCTACTTCCCATTGTTTTGGGGCACCGGGGCGATTTACATCGACAGTAAGACTCGATACATGTTTGAGAGATATGACCAAAAACTCGTCGATTTCGTGTTCGACGATCATTTTCATGAGCTATTGCCCATAGTTTTGGGGCTCTAGGGCGATTTTCATAGCCCATATGACCCGATACATGTCTAAGAGATATGACCAAAAACTTATCGTTTTCTCGTTTTATGGTTGTTTTCATGAGCTATTGCCAATAATTTTGGGGCTCTAGGGCTATTTTCATGGCCCATATGACCCGATACATGTCTGAGAGATATGACCAAAAACTTATCGTTTTCTCGTTTTATGGTCGTTTTGATGAGCTATTGTCCATAATTTTGGGGCTCTAAGGCGATTTGCATGGTCCATATGACCCGATACATGTTTGAGAGATATGACCAAAAACTTATCGTTGTCTCGTTTTATGCTCGTTTTCATGAGCTATTGCCCACGGTTTCGGGGTTCTATGGAGATTTACAATGATCGTAAGACTCGATACATGTTTGAGAGTTAAGACCAAAACTCGTCGTTTTCGCGTTTATGGCTGTTTTCATGATCTATTGTCCACGGTTTTGGGGTTCTAGTGCGATTTACGACAATCGTAAGACCCGATACATGTTTGAGAGTTATTACCAAAAACTTGTCGTTTTCACGTTTTATGGCCATTTCATGAGATATTGCCCAGAATTTTGTGATTCCATGGGGATTTGCGTGGCCTGTTATACAAGACTCATGTTTGAGAGTTATGACCAAAAAATCATCATTTTCACGTTTTACGAGCATTTTTATGAGCTATTGCCCACAGTTTTGGGGCAACGGGGCGACATACAACGACCGTAAGATTCGATACATGTTTGAGAGATACGACCAAAAACTCGTTGGTTTCTTGTTTGAGGGCCATTTTCATGAAATATGGGCGATTCATGTTTGAGATTTATGACCAAAAACTTGTCATTTTCGTGTTTTTCTACCGTTTTCATGAGCTATTGGCCACGGTTTTGAGGTTATAGGGAGATTTACAATGACTGTAAGACTCGATACATATTTGAGAGTTAAGACCAAAAACCTGCCGTTTATGCGTTTATGGCTGTTTTCATGAGCTATTGCCCACGGTTTGGGGGTTCTAGAGCAATTTATGATGACCGTAAGACCCGATACATATTTGAGAGTTATTCCTAGTTTTTGTGTTTTATGGCCGTTTCATGAGCTATTGCCCACAGTTTTGAGGTTCCATGGGGATTTGCGTGGCCTATAAGACCAGATAAATATTTGAGATTTATGACCAAAAACTTGTCGTTTTCGCGTTTTACGGCGGTTTTCATGAGCTATTTCCCATAGTTTTGGGGCACTAGGGATATTTACAACGATCGTAAGACTCGATACATGTTTGAGAGTTAAGACCAAAACTCGCCATTTTCTTGTTTATGGCTGTTTTCACAAGCTATTTCCCACGGTTTTGGGGTTCTAGTGCGATTTACGACGACCGTAAGACCCGATACATGTTTGAGAGTTATTACCAAAAACTTTTTTTCCGTGATTTATGGCCATTTTCATGTGCTATTGCCCACAATTTTGTGGTTCCATGGGGATTTGCGTGGCCCGTAAGACCAGATTCATGTTTGAGAATTATGACCAAAAGCTCGCCGTTTTCGCGTTTTACGACCTTTTTCATGAGCTAGTGACAACATTATTGGGGAACCAGGGCAATTTTACAACGACCGTAAGAATCGATACATGTTTGAGAGATATGACCAAAAACTCATCATTTCATGTTTGATAGTTAAGGCCAAAAACTTGTAGTTTTATTCTTTTATGGCCGTTTTCATGAGCTACTTCCCATGGTTTTGGTGTACCAATGAGATTTACGATGACCTAAGACCAGATACATGTTTGAGAGGTATGACCAAAAGCTTGTCGTTTTTGCGTTTTATGACCGTTTTCATGAGCTATATTGCCCACAGTTTTGGGGCTCCAGGGAGATTTCCATGGCCCGTAAGACCTGATACATATTTGAGAGATATGACCAAAAACGCATTATTTCTCGTTTTATGGTTGTTTTCATGAGCTATTACCCACGGTTTGTGGGTTCCAGGGAGATTTACAACGACCGTAATACTTTATACATGTTTGAGAGTTAAGACAAAAAACTTGTCGTTTTTGCGTTTATGGCTGTTTTCATGAGCTATGGCCCGTAGTTTTGGAGTTCCAGTGCGATTTATGATGACAATAAGAACCGATACATGTTTGAGAGTTATTAAAGAAAACTAGTCGTTTTCGTGTTTTATGGCCGTTTTCATAAGCTATTGGCCACAATTTTGTGGTTCCATGGGGATTTGCATGGCCCGTAAGACAAGATTCATGTTTGAGAATGATGAAAAAAACTCGTCGTTTTTTCTTTATTTACGACCGTTTTCATGAGCTACTTCCCATTGTTTTGGGGCACTGGGGCGATTTACAACGACAGTAAGACTCGATACATGTTTGAGAGATATGACCAAAAACTCGTCGATTTCGTGTTCGACGATCATTTTCATGAGCTATTGCCCATAATTTTGGGGCTCTAGGGCGATTTTCATAGCCCATATGACCCGATACATGTCTGAGGGATATGACCAAAAACTTATCGTTTTCTCGTTTTATGGTCGTTTTGATGAGCTATTGCCCATAATTTTGGGGCTCTAAGGCGATTTGAATGGCCCATATGACCCGATACATGACTGAGAGATATGACCAAAAACTTATCGTTTTTTCGTTTTATGGTTGTTTTCATGAGCTATTGCCCATAATTTTGGGGCTCTAGGGCTATTTTCATGGCCCATATGACCGGATACATGTCTGAGGGATATGACCAAAAACTTATCGTTTTCTCGTTTTATGGTCGTTTTGATGAGCTATTGCCCATAATTTTGGGGCTCTAAGGCGATTTGCATGGCCCATATGACCCGATACATGATTGAGAGATTTGACCAAAAACGTATCGTTTTCTCGTTTTATGGTCGTTTTCATGAGCTATTGCCCACAGTTTTGGGGCACTAGGGATATTTACAACGATCGTAAGACTCGATACATGTTTGAGAGTTAAGACCAAAACTCGCCGTTTTCTTGTTTATGGCTGTTTTCACAAGCTATTTCCCACGGTTTTGGGGTTCTAGGCGATTTGCATGGTCCATATGACCCGATACATGTTCGAGAGATATGACCAAAAACTTATCGTTGTCTCGTTTTATGCTCGTTTTCATGAGGTATTGCCCACAGTTTCGGGGTTCTATGGAGATTTACAATGATCGTAAGACTCGATACATGTTTGAGAGTTAAGACCAAAACTCGTCGTTTTCGCGTTTATGGCTGTTTTCATGATCTATTGTCCACGGTTTTGGGGTTCTAGTGCGATTTACGACAATCGTAAGACCCGATACATGTTTGAGAGTTATTACCAAAAACTTGTCGTTTTCACGTTTTATGGCCATTTCATGAGATATTGCCCAGAATTTTTTGATTCCATGGGGATTTGCGTGGCCTGTTATACAAGACTCATGTTTGAGAGTTATGACCAAAAAATCATCATTTTCACGTTTTACGAGCATTTTTATGAGCTATTGCCCACAGTTTTGGGGCAACGGGGCGACATACAACGACCGTAAGATTCGATACATGTTTGAGAGATACGACCAAAAACTCGTTGGTTTCTTGTTTGAGGGCCATTTTCATGAAATATGGGCGATTCATGTTTGAGATTTATGACCAAAAACTTGTCATTTTCGTGTTTTCCTACCGTTTTCATGAGCTATTGGCCACGGTTTTGAGGTTATAGGGAGATTTACAATGACTGTAAGACTCGATACATATAAGAGAGTTAAGACCAAAAACCTGCCGTTTATGCGTTTATGGCTGTTTTCATGAGCTATTGCCCACGGTTTGGGGGTTCTAGAGCAATTTATGATGACCGTAAGACCCGATACATATTTGAGAGTTATTCCTAGTTTTTGTGTTTTATGGCCGTTTCATGAGCTATTGCCCACAGTTTTGAGGTTCCATGGGGATTTGCGTGGCCTATAAGACCAGATAAATATTTGAGATTTATGACCAAAAACTTGTCGTTTTCGCGTTTTACGGCGGTTTTCATGAGCTATTTCCCATAGTTTTGGGGCACTAGGGATATTTACAACGATCGTAAGACTCGATACATGTTTGAGAGTTAAGACCAAAACTCGCCATTTTCTTGTTTATGGCTGTTTTCACAAGCTATTTCCCACGGTTTTGGGGTTCTAGTGCGATTTACGACGACCGTAAGACCCGATACATGTTTGAGAGTTATTACCAAAAACTTTTTTTCCGTGATTTATGGCCATTTTCATGTGCTATTGCCCACAATTTTGTGGTTCCATGGGGATTTGCGTGGCCCGTAAGACCAGATTCATGTTTGAGAATTATGACCAAAAGCTCGCCGTTTTCGCGTTTTATGACCTTTTTCATGAGCTAGAGACAACATTATTGGGGAACCAGGGCAATTTTACAACGACCGTAAGAATCGATACATGTTTGAGAGAGATGACCAAAAACTCATCATTTCATGTTTGATAGTTAAGGCCAAAAACTTGTAGTTTTATTCTTTTATGGCCGTTTTCATGAGCTACTTCCCATGGATTTGGTGTACCCATGAGATTTACGATGACCTAAGACCAGATACATGTTTGAGAGGTATGACCAAAAGCTTGTCGTTTTTGCGTTTTATGACCGTTTTCATGAGCTATATTGCCCACAGTTTTGGGGCTCCAGGGAGATTTCCATGGCCCGTAAGACCTGATACATATTTGAGAGATATGACCAAAAACGCATTTTTTCTCGTTTTATGGTTGTTTTCATGAGCTATTACCCACGGTTTGTGGGTTCTAGGGAGATTTACAACGACCGTAATACTTTATACATGTTTGAGAGTTAAGACAAAAAACTTGTCGTTTTTGCGTTTATGGCTGTTTTCATGAGCTATGGCCCGTAGTTTTGGAGTTCCAGTGCGATTTATGATGACAATAAGAACCGATACATGTTTGAGAGTTATTAAAGAAAACTAGTCGTTTTCGTGTTTTATGGCCGTTTTCATAAGCTATTGGCCACAATTTTGTGGTTCCATGGGGATTTGCGTGGCCCGTAAGACAAGATTCATGTTTGAGAATGATGAAAAAAACTCGTCGTTTTTTCTTTATTTACGACCGTTTTCATGAGCTACTTCCCATTGTTTTGGGGCACTGGGGCGATTTACAATGACAGTAAGACTCGATACATGTTTGAGAGATATGACCAAAAACTCGTCGATTTCGTGTTCGACGATCATTTTCATGAGCTATTGCCCATAATTTTGGGGCTCTAGGGCGATTTTCATAGCCCATATGACCCGATACATGTCTGAGGGATATGACCAAAAACTTCTCGTTTTCTCGTTTTATGGTCGTTTTGATGAGCTATTGCCCATAATTTTGGGGCTCTAAGGCGATTTGAATGGCCCATATGACCCGATACATGACTGAGAGATATGACCAAAAACTTATCGTTTTTTCGTTTTATGGTTGTTTTCATGAGCTATTGCCCATAATTTTGGGGCTCTAGGGCTATTTTCATGGCCCATATGACCGGATACATGTCTGAGGGATATGACCAAAAACTTATCGTTTTCTCGTTTTATGGTCGTTTTGATGAGCTATTGCCCAAAATTTTGGGGCTCTAAGGCGATTTGCATGGCCCATATGACCCGATACATGATTGAGAGATTTGACCAAAAACGTATCGTTTTCTCGTTTTATGGTCGTTTTCATGAGCTATTGCCCACAGTTTTGGGGCACTAGGGATATTTACAACGATCGTAAGACTCGATACATGTTTGAGAGTTAAGACCAAAACTCGCCGTTTTCTTGTTTATGGCTGTTTTCACAAGCTATTTCCCACGGTTTTGGGTTCTAGGCGATTTGCATGGTCCATATGACCCGATACATGTTCGAGAGATATGACCAAAAACTTATCGTTGTCTCGTTTTATGCTCGTTTTCATGAGGTATTGCCCACGGTTTCGGGGTTCTATGGAGATTTATAATGATCGTAAGACTCGATATATGTTTGAGAGTTAAGACCAAAACTTGTCGTTTTTGCGTTTATGGCTGTTTTCATGACCTATTGTCCACGGTTTTGGGGTTCTAGTGCGATTTACGACAATCGTAAGACCCGATACATGTTTGAGAGTTATTACCAAAAACTTGTCGTTTTCACGTTTTATGGCCATTTCATGAGATATTGCCCAGAATTTTTGATTCCATGGGGATTTGCGTGGCCTGTTATACAAGATTCATGTTTGAGAGTTATGACCAAAAAATCATCATTTTCACGTTTTACGAGCATTTTTATGAGCTATTGCCCACAGTTTTGGGGCAACGGGGCGACATACAACGACCGTAAGATTCGATACATGTTTGAGAGATACGACCAAAAACTCGTTGGTTTCTTGTTTGAGGGCCATTTTCATGAAATATGGGCGATTCATGTTTGAGATTTATGACCAAAAACTTGTCATTTTCGTGTTTTCCTACCGTTTTCATGAGCTATTGGCCACGGTTTTGAGGTTATAGGGAGATTTACAATGACTGTAAGACTCGATACATATAAGAGAGTTAAGACCAAAAACCTGCCGTTTATGCGTTTATGGCTGTTTTCATGAGCTATTGCCCACGGTTTGGGGGTTCTAGAGCAATTTATGATGACCGTAAGACCCGATACATATTTGAGAGTTATTCCTAGTTTTTGTGTTTTATGGCCGTTTCATGAGCTATTGCCCACAGTTTTGAGGTTCCATGGGGATTTGCGTGGCCTATAAGACCAGATAAATATTTGAGATTTATGACCAAAAACTTGTCGTTTTCGCGTTTTACGGCGGTTTTCATGAGCTATTTCCCATAGTTTTGGGGCACTAGGGATATTTACAACGATCGTAAGACTCGATACATGTTTGAGAGTTAAGACCAAAACTCGCCATTTTCTTGTTTATGGCTGTTTTCACAAGCTATTTCCCACGGTTTTGGGGTTCTAGTGCGATTTACGACGACCGTAAGACCCGATACATGTTTGAGAGTTATTACCAAAAACTTTTTTTCCGTGATTTATGGCCATTTTCATGTGCTATTGCCCACAATTTTGTGGTTCCATGGGGATTTGCGTGGCCCGTAAGACCAGATTCATGTTTGAGAATTATGACCAAAAGCTCGCCGTTTTCGCGTTTTATGACCTTTTTCATGAGCTAGAGACAACATTATTGGGGAACCAGGGCAATTTTACAACGACCGTAAGAATCGATACATGTTTGAGAGAGATGACCAAAAACTCATCATTTCATGTTTGATAGTTAAGGCCAAAAACTTGTAGTTTTATTCTTTTATGGCCGTTTTCATGAGCTACTTCCCATGGTTTGGTGTACCCATGAGATTTACGATGACCTAAGACCAGATACATGTTTGAGAGGTATGACCAAAAGCTTGTCGTTTTTGCGTTTTATGACCGTTTTCATGAGCTATATTGCCCACAGTTTTGGGGCTCCAGGGAGATTTCCATGGCCCGTAAGACCTGATACATATTTGAGAGATATGACCAAAAACGCATTTTTTCTCGTTTTATGGTTGTTTTCATGAGCTATTACCCACGGTTTGTGGGTTCTAGGGAGATTTACAACGACCGTAATACTTTATACATGTTTGAGAGTTAAGACAAAAAACTTGTCGTTTTTGCGTTTATGGCTGTTTTCATGAGCTATGGCCCGTAGTTTTGGAGTTCCAGTGCGATTTATGATGACAATAAGAACCGATACATGTTTGAGAGTTATTAAAGAAAACTAGTCGTTTTCGTGTTTTATGGCCGTTTTCATAAGCTATTGGCCACAATTTTGTGGTTCCATGGGGATTTGCGTGGCCCGTAAGACAAGATTCATGTTTGAGAATGATGAAAAAAACTCGTCGTTTTTTCTTTATTTACGACCGTTTTCATGAGCTACTTCCCATTGTTTTGGGGCACTGGGGCGATTTACAATGACAGTAAGACTCGATACATGTTTGAGAGATATGACCAAAAACTCGTCGATTTCGTGTTCGACGATCATTTTCATGAGCTATTGCCCATAATTTTGGGGCTCTAGGGCGATTTTCATAGCCCATATGACCCGATACATGTCTGAGGGATATGACCAAAAACTTCTCGTTTTCTCGTTTTATGGTCGTTTTGATGAGCTATTGCCCATAATTTTGGGGCTCTAAGGCGATTTGCATGGCCCATATGACCCGATACATGACTGAGAGATATGACCAAAAACTTATCGTTTTTTCGTTTTATGGTTGTTTTCATGAGCTATTGCCCATAATTTTGGGGCTCTAGGGCTATTTTCATGGCCCATATGACCCGATACATGTCTGAGGGATATGACCAAAAACTTATCGTTTTCTCGTTTTATGGTCGTTTTGATGAGCTATTGCCCATAATTTTGGGGCTCTAAGGCGATTTGCATGGCCCATATGACCCGATACATGACTGAGAGATTTGACCAAAAACGTATCGTTTTCTCGTTTTAATGAGCTATTGCCCACAGTTTTGGGGCACTAGGGATATTTACAACGATCGTAAGACTCGATACATGTTTGAGAGTTAAGACCAAAACTCGCCGTTTTCTTGTTTATGGCTGTTTTCACAAGCTATTTCCCACGGTTTTGGGGTTCTAGGCGATTTGCATGGTCCATATGACCCGATACATGTTCGAGAGATATGACCAAAAACTTATCGTTGTCTCGTTTTATGCTCGTTTTCATGAGGTATTGCCCACGGTTTCGGGGTTCTATGGAGATTTACAATGATCGTAAGACTCGATATATGTTTGAGAGTTAAGACCAAAACTTGTCGTTTTTGCGTTTATGGCTGTTTTCATGACCTATTGTCCACGGTTTTGGGGTTCTAGTGCGATTTACGACAATCGTAAGACCCGATACATGTTTGAGAGTTATTACCAAAAACTTGTCGTTTTCACGTTTTATGGCCATTTCATGAGATATTGCCCAGAATTTTTTGATTCCATGGGGATTTGCGTGGCCTGTTATACAAGATTCATGTTTGAGAGTTATGACCAAAAAATCATCATTTTCACGTTTTACGAGCATTTTTATGAGCTATTGCCCACAGTTTTGGGGCAACGGGGCGACATACAACGACCGTAAGATTCGATACAT
Organism: Avena atlantica; assembly: GCA_910589765.1. NCBI lineage: Eukaryota > Viridiplantae > Streptophyta > Magnoliopsida > Poales > Poaceae > Avena > Avena atlantica. The sequence goes on from CAJUWN010000965.1 coordinate 18,787, forward strand.
GTTTGAGAGATACGACCAAAAACTCGTTGGTTTCTTGTTGAGGGCCATTTTCATGAAATATGGGCGATTCATGTTTGGGATTTATGACCAAAAACTTGTCATTTTCGTGTTTTCCTACCGTTTTCATGAGCTATTGGCCACGGTTTTGAGGTTATAGGGAGATTTACAATGACTGTAAGACTCGATACATATTTGAGAGTTAAGACCAAAAACCTGCCGTTTATGCGTTTATGGCTGTTTTCATGAGCTATTGCCCACGGTTTGGGGGTTCTAGTGCAATTTATGATGACCGTAAGACCCGATACATATTTGGGAGTTATTCCTTGTAGTTTTTGTGTTTTATGGCCGTTTCATGAGCTATTGCCCACAGTTTTGTGGTTCCATGGGGATTTGCGTGGCCTATAAGACCAGATCAATATTTGAGATTTATGACCAAAAACTTGTCGTTTTCGCGTTTTACGGCGGTTTTCATGAGCTATTGCCCACAGTTTTGGGGCACTAGGGAGATTTACAACGATCGTAAGACTCGATACATGTTCGAGAGTTAAGACCAAAACTCGCCATTTTCTTGTTTATGGCTGTTTTCACAAGCTATTTCCCACGGTTATGGGGTTCTAGTGCGATTTACGATGACCGTAAGACCCGATACATGTTTGAGAGTTATTACCAAAAACTTTTTTCCCGTGATTTATGGCCATTTTCATGTGCTATTGCCCACAATTTTGTGGTTCCATGGGGATTTGCGTGGCCCGTAAGACCAGATTCATGTTTGAGAATTATGACCAAAAGCTCGCCGTTTTCGCGTTTTACGACCTTTTTCATGAGTTATGGACAACAGTTTTGGGGAACCAGGGCAATTTTACAACTACCGTATGACTCGATACATGTTTGAGAGATTTGACCAAAAACTCATTATTTCATGTTTGATAGTTAAGGACAAAAACTTGTAGTTTTATTCTTTTATGGCCGTTTTCATGAGCTACTTCCCATGGTTTTGGTGTACCAATGCGATTTACGATGACCTAAGACCAGATACATGTTTGAGAGGTATGACCAAAAACTTGTCGTTTTCGCGTTTTATGACCGTTTTCATGAGCTATTGCCCATAGTTTTGGGGCTCTAGGGAGATTTCCAATGGCCCGTAAGACCTGATACATATTTGAGAGATATGACCAAAAACGCATTATTTCTCGTTTTATGGTTGTTTTCATGAGCTATTACCCACGGTTTGTGGGTTCCAGGGAGATTTACAACGACCGTAATACTTTATACATGTTTGAGAGTTAAGACAAAAAACTTGCCGTTTTTGCGTTTATGGCTGTTTTCATGAGCTATGGCCCATAGTTTTGGAGTTCCAGTGTGATTTACGATGACAATAAGAACTGATACATGTTTGAGAGTTATTAAAGAAAACTAGTCGTTTTCGCGTTTTATGGCCGTTTTCATAAGCTATTGGCCACAATTTTGTGGTTCCATGGGGATTAGCGTGGCCCGTAAGACAAGATTCATGTTTGAGAATGATGAAAAAATCTCGTCGTTTTTTCTTTATTTACGACCGATTTCATGAGCTACTTCCCATTGTTTTGGGGCACCGGGGCGATTTACAACGACAGTAAGACTCGATACATGTTTGAGATATGACCAAAAACTCATCGATTTCGTGTTCGACGATCATTTTCATGAGCTATTGCCCATAGTTTTGGGGCTCTAGGGCGATTTTCATAGCCCATATGACCCGATACATGTCTGAGAGATATGACCAAAAACTTATCGTTTTCTCGTTTTATGGTTGTTTTCATGAGCTATTGCCCATAATTTTGGGGATCTAGGGCTATTTTCATGGCCCATATGACCCGATACATGTCTGAGAGATATGACCAAAAACTTATCGTTTTCTCGTTTTATGGTCGTTTTGATGAGCTATTGCCCATAATTTTGGGGCTCTAAGGCGATTTGCATGGCCCATATGACCCGATACATGTCTGAGAGATTTGACCAAAAACTTATCGTTTTCTCGTTTTATGGTCGTTTTCATGAGCTAGTGCCCATAGTTTTGGGGATCTAAGGCGATTTGCATGGTCCATATGACCCGATACATGTTTGAGAGATATGACCAAAAACTTATCATTTTCTCGTTTTATGCTTATTTTCATGAGCTATTGCCCACGGTTTTGGGGTTCTATGGAGATTTACAATGATCGTAAGACTCGATACATGTTTGAGAGTTAAGACCAAAACTCGTCGTTTTCGCGTTTATGGCTGTTTTCATGACCTATTGTCCACGGTTTTGGGGTTCTAGTGCGATTTACGACAATCGTAAGACCCGATACATGTTTGAGAGTTATTACCAAAAACTTGTCGTTTTCATGTTTTATGGCCATTTCATGAGATATTGCCCAGAATTTTGTGATTCCCTGGGGATTTGTGTGGTCTGTTATACAAGACTCATGTTTGAGAGTTATGACCAAAAAATCATCATTTTCACGTTTTACGAGCATTTTTATGAGCTATTGCCCACAGTTTTGGGGCAACGGGGCGATGTACAACGACCGTAAGATTCGATACATGTTTGAGAGATACGACCAAAAACTCGTTGGTTTCTTGTTTGAGGGCCATTTTCATGAAATATGGGCGATTCATGTTTGGGATTTATGACCAAAAACTTGTCATTTTCGTGTTTTTCTACCGTTTTCATGAGCTATTGGCCACGGTTTTAAGGTTATAGGGAGATGACTGTAAGACTTGATACATATTTGAGAGTAAAGACCAAAAACCTGCCGTTTATGCGTTTATGGCTGTTTTCATGAGCTATTGCCCACGGTTTGGGGGTTCTAGTGCAATTTATGATGACCGTAAGACCCGATACATATTTGAGAGTTATTCCCAAAAACTTGTAGTTTTTATGTTTTATGGCCGTTTCATGAGCTATTGCCCACGGTTTTGTGGTTCCATGGGGATTTGCGTGGCCTATAAGACCAGATAAATATTTGAGATTTATGACCAAAACTTGTCGTTTTCGCGTTTTACGGCGGTTTTCATTAGCTATTGCCCATAGTTTTGGGGCACTAGGGAGATTTACAATGATCGTAAGACTCGATACATGTTTGAGAGTTAAGACCAAAACTCGCCATTTTCTTGTTTATGGCTGTTTTCACAAGCTATTTCCCACGGTTTTGGGGTTCTAGTGCGATTTACGAGGACCGTAAGACCCGATACATGTTTGAGAGTTATTACCAAAAACTTTTTTTCTGAGATTTATGGCCATTTTCATGTGCTATTGCCCACAATTTTGTGGTTCCATGGGGATTTGCGTGGCCCGTAAGACCAGATTCATGTTTGAGAATTATGACCAAAAGCTCGCCGTTTTCGCGTTTTACGACCTTTTTCATGAGCTAGTGACAACAGTTTTGGAGAACCAGGGCAATTTTACAACGACCGTAAGAATCGATACATGTTTGAGAGATATGACCAAAAACTCATCATTTCATGTTTGATAGTTAAGGCCAAAAACTTGTAGTTTTATTCTTTTATGGCCGTTTTCATGAGCTACTTCCCATGGTTTTGGTGTACCAATGAGATTTACGATGACCTAAGACCAGATACATGTTTGAGAGGTATGACCAAAAACTTGTAGTTTTTGCGTTTTATGACCGTTTTCATGAGCTATATTGCCCACAGTTTTGGGGCTCCAGGGAGATTTCCATGGCCCGTAAGACCTGATACATATTTGAGAGATATGACCAAAAACGCATTATTTCTCGTTTTATGGTTGTTTTCATGAGCTATTACCCACGGTTTGTGGGTTCCAGGGAGATTTACAACGACCGTAATACTTTATACATGTTTGAGAGTTAAGACAAAAAACTTGCCATTTTTGCGTTTATGGCTGTTTTCATGAGCTATGGCCCATAGTTTTGGAGTTCCAGTGTGATTTACGATGACAATAAGAACCTATACATGTTTGAGAGTTATTAAAGAAAACTAGTCGTTTTCGTGTTTTATGGCCGTTTTCATAAGCTATTGGCCACAATTTTGTGGTTCCATGGGGTTTTGCGTGGCCCGTAAGACAAGATTCATGTTTGAGAATGATGAAAAAAACTCGTCGTTTTTTCTTTATTTACAACCGTTTTCATGAGCTACTTCCCATTGTTTTGGGGCACCGGGGCGATTTAGAACGATAGTAAGACTCGATACATGTTTGAGAGATATGACCAAAAACTCGTCGATTTCGTGTTCGACGATCATTTTCATGAGCTATTGCCCATAGTTTTGGGGCTCTAGGGCGATTTTCATAGCCCATATGACCCGATACATGTCTGAGAGATATGCCCAAAAACTTATCGTTTTCTCGTTTTATGGTTGTTTTCATGAGCTATTGCCCATAATTTTGGGGCTCTAGGACGATTTTCATGGCCCATATGACCCGATACATGTCTAAGAGATATGACCAAAAACTTATCGTTTTCTCGTTTTATGGTCGTTTTGATGAGCTATTGCCCATAATTTTGGGGCTCTAAGGCGATTTGCATGGCAAATATGACCCGATACATGTCTGAGAGATTTGACCAAAAACTTATCGTTTTCTCTTTTTATGGTCGTTTTCATGAGCTATTGCCCATAGTTTTGGGGATCTAAGGCGATTTGCATGGCCCATATGACCCGATACATGTTTGAGAGATATGACCAAAAACTTATCGTTTTCTCGTTTTATGCTCGTTTTCATGAGCTATTGCCCACGGTTTCGGCGTTCTATGGCGATTTACAATGATCGTAAGACTCGATACATGTTTGAGAGTTAAGACCAAAACTCGTCGTTTTCGCGTTTATGGCTGTTTTCATGACATATTGTCCTCGGTTTTGTGGTTCTAGTGCGATTTACGACAATCGTAAGACCCGATACATGTTTGAGAGTTATTACCAAAAACTTGTCGTTTTCATGTTTTATGGCCATTTCATGAGATATTGCCCAGAATTTTGTGATTCCATGGGGATTTGCGTGGCCTGTTATACAAGACTCATGTTTGAGAGTTATGACAAAAAAATCATCATTTTCACGTTTTACGAGCATTTTTATGAGCTATTGCCCACAGTTTTGGGGCAACGGGGCGATGTACAACGACCGTAAGATTCGATATATGTTTGAGAGATACGACCAAAAACTCGTTGGTTTCTTGTTTGAGGGCCATTTTCATGAAATATGGGCGATTCATGTTTGGGATTTATGACCAAAAACTTGTCATTTTCGTGTTTTTCTACCTTTTTCATGAGCTATTGGCCACGGTTTTGAGGTTATAGGGAGATTTACAATGACTGTAAGACTCGATACATATTTGAGAGTTAAGACCAAAAACCTGCCGTTTATGCGTTTATGGCTGTTTTCATGAGCTATTGCCCACGGTTTGGGGTTCTAGTGTAATTTATGATTACCGTAAGACCCGATACATATTTGAGAGTTATTCCCAAAAACTCGTAGTTTTTGTGTTTTATGGCCGTTTCATGAGCTATTGCCCACAATTTTGTGGTTCCATGGGGATTTGCGTGGCCTATAAGACCAGATAAATATTTGAGATTTATGACCAAAAACTTGTCGTTTTCGCGTTTTACGGCGGTTTTCATGAGCTATTGCCCACAGTTTTGGGGCACTAGGGAGATTTACAACGATCGTAAGACTTGATACATGTTTGAGAGTTAAGACCAAAACTCGCCGTTTTCTTGTTTATGGCTGTTTTCACAAGCTATTTCCCACGGTTTTGGGGTTCTAGTGCGATTTACGACGATCGTAAGACCCGATACATGTTTGAGAGTTATTACCAAAACCTTTTTTCCGTGATTTATGGCCATTTTCATGTGCTATTGCCCACAATTTTGTGGTTCCATGGGGATTTGTGTGGCCCGTAAGACCAGATTCATGTTTGAGAATTATGACCAAAAGCTCGCCGTTTTCGCGTTTTACGACCTTTTTCATGAGCTAGTGACAACAGGTTTGGGGAACCAGGGCAATTTTACAACGACCGTAAGAATCGATACATGTTTGAGAGGTATGACCAAAAACTTGTCGTTTTTGCATTTTATGACCGTTCTCATGAGCTATATTGCCCACAGTTTTGGGGCTCTAGGGAGATTTCCATGGCCCGTAAGACCTGATACATACTTGAGAGATATGACCAAAAACGCATTATTTCTCGTTTTATGGTTGTTTTCATGAGCTATTACCCACGGTTTGTGGGTTCCAGGGAGATTTACAACGACCGTAATACTTTATACATGTTTGAGAGTTAAGACAAAAAAAACTTGTCGTTTTTGCGTTTATGGCTGTTTTCATGAGCTATGGCCCATAGTTTTGGAGTTCCAGTGTGATTTACGATGACAATAAGAACCGATACATGTTTGAGAGTTATTAAAGAAAACTAGTCGTTTTCGTGTTTTATGGCCGTTTTCATAAGCTATTGGCCACAATTTTGTGATTCCATGGGGATTTGCGTGGCCCGTAAGACAAGATTCATGCTTGAGAATGATGAAAAAAACACATCGTTTTTTCTTTATTTACAACCGTTTTCATGAGCTACTTCCCATTGTTTTGGGGCACCGGGGCGATTTACAACGACAGTAAGACTCGATACATGTTTGAGATATATGATCAAAAACTCGTCGATTTCGTGTTCGACGATCATTTTCATGAGCTATTGCCCATAGTTTTGGGGCTCTAGGGCGATTTTCATAGCCCATATGACCCGATACATGTCTGAGAGATATGACCAAAAATTTATCGTTTTCTCGTTTTATGGTTGTTTTCATGAGCTATTGCCCATAATTTTGGGGCTCTAGGGCGATTTTCATGGCCCATATGACCCGATACATGTCTGAGAGATATGACCAAAAACTTATCGTTTTCTCGTTTTATGGTCGTTTTCATGAGCTATTGCCCATAGTTTTGGGGATCTAAGGCGATTTGCATGGCCCATATGACCCGATACATGTTTGAGAGATATGACCTTATCGTTTTCTCGTTTTATGCTCGTTTTCTTGAGCTATTGCCCTTAGTTTTGGGGGTCTAGGGCGATTTTCATGGCCCATATGACTCGATACATGTCTGAGAGATATGACCAAAAAATTACCGTTTTCTCGTTTTATGGACGTTTTCATGAGCTATGGCCCATAATTATGGGGCTCTAAGGCGATTTGCATGGCCTATATGACCCGATACATGTCTGAGATATATGACCACAAACTTATCGTTTTCTCGTTTAATGCTCGTTTTCATGAGCTATTGCCCACGGTTTCGGGGTTCTAAGGAGATTTACAATGATCGTTAGACTCGATACTTGTTTGAGAGTTAAGACCAAAACTCGTCGTTTTCGCGTTTACGGCTGTTTTCATGACCTATTGTCCACGGTTTTGGGGTTCTAGTGCGGTTTACGACGACCGTAAGACCCGATACATGTTTAAGAGTTATTACCAATAACTTGTCGTTTTCATGTTTTATAGCCGTTTCATGAGATATTTCCCACAATTTTGTGATTCCATGGGGATTTGCGTGGCCTGTTATACTAGACTCATGTTTGAGAGTTATGACCAAAAATCCTCATTTTCACATTTTACGAGCATTTTTATGAGATATTGCCCACAGTTTTGGGGCAACGGGGCGATGTACAACGACCGTAAGATTCGATACATGTTTGAGAGATACGACCAAAAACTCGTTGGTTTCTTGTTTGAGGGCCATTTTCATGAAATATGGGCGATTCATGTTTGGGATTTATGACCAAAAACTTGTCGTTTTCGTGTTTTTCGACCGTATTCATGAGCTATTGACCACGGTTTTGAGGTTATAGGGAGATTTACAATGACTGTATGACTCGATACGTATTTGAGAGTTAAGACCAAAAACCTGCCGTTTATGCGTTTATGGCTGTTTTCATGAGCTATTGCCCACGGTTTGGGGGTTCTAGTGCAATTTATGATGACCGTAAGACCCGATATATATTTGAGAGTTATTACCAAAAACTTGTAGTTTTTGTGTTTATGGACGTTTCATGAGCTATTGCCCACAGTTTTGTGGTTCCATGGGGATTTGCGTGGCCTATAAGACTAGATAAATATTTGAGATTTATGACCAAAAACTTGTCGTTTTCGCGTTTTACGGCGGTTTTCATGAGCTATTGCCCACATTTTTGGGGCACTAGGGAGATTTACAACGATCGTAAGACTCGATACATGTTTGAGAGTTAAGACCAAAACTCGCTGTTTTCTTGTTTATGGCTATTTTCACCAGCTATTTCCCACGGTTTTGGGGTTCTAGTGCGATTTACGACGACCGTAAGACCCGATACATGTTTGAGAGTTATTACCAAAAAAAAATTCCGTGATTTATGGCCATTTTCATGTGCTGTTGCCCACAATTTTGTGGTTCCATGGCGATTTGCGTGGCCTGTAAGACCAGATTCATGTTTGAGAATTATGACCAAAAGCTCGCCGTTTTCGCGTTTTACGACCTTTTTCATGAGCTAGTGACAACAATTTTGGGCAACCAGGGCAATTTTACAACGACTGTAAGAATCGATACATGTTTGAGAGATATGACCAAAAACTCATCATTTCATGTTTGATAGTTAAGGCCAAAAACTTGTAGTTTTATTCTTTTGTGGCCGTTTTCATGAGCTACTTCCCATGGTTTTGGTGTACCAATGAGATTTACGATGACCTAAGACCAGATACATGTTTGAGAGGTATGACCAAAAACTTGTCGTTTTTGCGTTTTATGACCGTTTTCATGAGCTATTTCCCATAGTTTTGGGGCTCCAGGGAGATTTCCATGGCCCGTAAGACCTGATACATATTTGAGAGATATGACCAAAAACGCATTGTTTCTCGTTTTATGGTTATTTTCATGAGCTATTACCCACGGTTTGTGGGTTCCAGGTGGATTTACAACGACCGTAATACTTTATACATGTTTGAGAGTTAAGACAAAAAACTTGCCGTTTTTGTGTTTATGGCTGTTTTCATGAGCTATGGCCCATAGTTTTGGAGTTCCAGTGCGATTTACGATGACAATAAGAACCGATACATGTTTGAGAGTTATTAAAGAAAACTAGTCGTTTTCGTGTTTTATGGCCGTTTTCATAAGCTATTGGCCACAATTTTTTGGTTCCATAGGGATTTGCGTGGCCCGTAAGACAAGATTCATGTTTGAGAATGATGAAAAAAACTCGTCGTTTTTTCATTACTTACGACCGTTTTCATGAGCTACTTCCCATTGTTTTGGGGCACCGGGGCGATTTACAACGACAGTAAGACTCGATACATGTTTGAGAGATATGACCAAAAACTCGTCGATTTCGTGTTCGACGATCATTTTCATGAACTATTGCCCATAGTTTTGGGGCTCTAGGGCAATTTTCATAGCCCATATGACCCGTTACATGTCTGAGAGATATGACCAAAAACTTATCGTTTTCTCGTTTTATGGTTGTTTTCATGAGCTATTGCCCATAATTTTGGGGCTCTAGGGCGATTTTCATGGCCCATATGACCCGATACATGTCTGAGAGATATGACCAAAAACTTATCGTTTTCTCGTTTTATGGTCGTTTTCATGAGCTATTGCCCATAATTTTGGGGCTCTAAGGCGATTTGCATGGCCCATATGACCCGATAGATGTCTGAGAGATTTGACCAAAAACTTATCGTTTTCTCATTTTATGGTCGTTTTCATGAGCTATTGCCCATAGTTTTGGGGATCTAAGGCGATTTGCATGGCCCATATGACCCGATACATGTTTGAGAGATATGACCTTATCGTTTTCTCGTTTTATGCTCGTTTTCTTGAGCTATTGCCCTTAGTTTTGGGGGTCTAGGGCGATTTTCATGGCCCATATGACTCGATACATGTCTGAGAGATATGACCAAAAAATTACCGTTTTCTCGTTTTATGGCCGTTTTCATGAGCTATGGCCCATAATTATGGGGCTTTAAGGCGATTTGCATGGCCTATATGACCCGATACATGTCTGAGATATATGACCAAAAACTTATCGTTTTCTCGTTTAATGCTCGTTTTCATGAGCTATTGCCCACGGTTTCGGGGTTCTAAGGAGATTTACAATGATCGTTAGACTCGATACTTGTTTGAGAGTTAAGACCAAAACTCGTCGTTTTCGCGTTTACGGCTGTTTTCATGACCTATTGTCCACGGTTTTGGGGTTCTAGTGCGGTTTACGACGACCGTAAGACCCGATACATGTTTAAGAGTTATTACCAATAACTTGTCGTTTTCATGTTTTATGGATGTTTCATGAGATATTTCCCACAATTTTGTGATTCCATGGGGATTTGCGTGGCCTGTAATACTAGACTCATGTTTGAGAGTTATGACCAAAAAATCATCATTTTCACATTTTACGAGCATTTTTATGAGCTATTGCCCACAGTTTTGGGGCAACGGGGCGATGTACAACGACCGTAAGATTCGATACACTTTTGAGAGATACGACCAAAAACTCGTTTGTTTCTTGTTTGAGGGCCATTTTCATGAAATATGGGCGATTCATGTTTGGGATTTGTGACCAAAAACTTGTCGTTTTCGTGTTTTTCGACCGTATTCATGAGCTATTGGCCACGGTTTTGAGGTTATAGGGAGATTTACAATGACTGTATGACTCGATACGTATTTGAGAGTTAAGACCAAAAACCTGCCGTTTATGCGTTTATGGCTGTTTTCATGAGCTATTGCCCACGGTTTGGGGGTTCTAGTGCAATTTATGATGACCGTAAGACCCGATATATATTTGAGAGTTATTACCAAAAACTTGTAGTTTTTGTGTTTATGGAAGTTTCATGAGCTATTGCCCACAGTTTTGTGGTTCCATGGGGATTTGCGTGGCCAATAAGACTAGATAAATATTTGAGATTTATGACCAAAAACTTGTCGTTTTCGCGTTTTACGGCGGTTTTGATGAGCTATTGCCCACAGTTTTGGGGCACCAGGGAGATTTACAACGATCGTAAGACTCAACATGCATGTTTGAGAGTTAAGACCAAAACTCATCGTTTTCTTGTTTATGGGTGTTTTCACGAGCTATTTCCCATGGTTTTGGGGTTCTAGTGCGATTTACGATGACCGTAAGACCCGATACATGTTTGAGAGTTATTACCAAAAACTTTTTTTTCCCGTGATTTATGGCCATTTTCATGTGCTATTGCCCACAATTTTGTGGTTCCATGGGGATTTGCGTGGCCCGTAAGACCAGATTCATGTTTGACAATTATGACCAAAACCTCGTCGTTCTCGCGTTTTACGACCGTTTTCATGAGCTATTGCCAGCAGTTTTGGGGCACGATGGCAATTTTACAATGACTGTAAGACTTAATAGATGTTTAAGAGATCTGAACAAAAACTCATCGTTTTCGTGTTTGACGACAGATTTCATGACCTATGGCCCAGGATTTTGGCGTATTAGGGAGATTTAGAACGACAGTAATACTTGATAAAGGTTTTGGGGTTCGAGAAAGATTTACAACAACTGTAAGACTCGATACAGGTTTGAGAGTTAAGACCAAAACTCACTGTTTTCTTGTTTATAGCTGTTTTCATGAGCTATAACCCACGGTTTTGGGGTTCTAGTGCGATTTAGGACGACCGTAAGACCTGATACTTGTTTGAGATTTATTACCAAACACTTGTTGTTTTCATGATTTATGGCCATTTTCATGTGCTATTGCCCACAATTTTGTGGTTCCATGGGGATTTGCGTGGCCCGTAAGACCAGATTGATGTTTGCGAATTATGACCAAAAGCTCATCGTTTTCACGTTTTACGAACTTTTTCATGAGCTATTGCCAATATTTTTGGGGCACCAGGGAAATTTTACAACGACCGTAAGACTCGATACATGTTTGAGAGATATGACCAAAAACTCATCATTTCATATTTGATAGTTAAGGCCAAAAACTTGTAATTTTATTCTTTTAGGGCCGTTTTCATGAGCTACTTCCCATGGTTTTGGTGTACCAGTGCGATTTACGATGACCTAAGACCAGATACATGTTTGAGAGGTATGACCAAAAACTTGTCGTTTTCGCGTTTTATGACCGTTTTCATGAGCTATTGCCCATAGTTTTGGGGCTCTAGGGAGATTTCCATGGCCCGTAATACCTGATACATATTTGAGAGATATGACCAAAAATGCATTATTTCTCGTTTTATGGTTGTTTTCATGAGCTATTACCCACGGCTTGGCGGTTCCAGGGAGATTTACAACGATCATAAGACTTTATACATGTTTGAGAGTTAAGACAAAAAACTTGTCGTTTTTGCGTTTATGGCTGTTTTCATGAGCTATTGCCCATAGTTTTGGAGTTCCAGTGCGATTTACGATGACAATAAGAACCGATAAATATTTGAGAGTTATTAAAGAAAACTAGTCGTTTTCCGGTTTGATGGACGTTTTCATAAGCTATTGGCCACAATTTTGTGGTTCCATGGAGATTTGCGTGGCCCGTAAGACAAGATTCATGTTTGAGAATGATGACAAAAAAACTCGTCGTTTTTTCTTTTTTTACGACCGTTTTCATGAGCGATTTCCCATAGTTTTGGGGCACCGGGGCGATTTACAACGACAGTAAGACTCGATATATGTTTGAGAGATATGACCAAAAACTCATCGATTTCGTGTTCGACGATCATTTTCATGAGCTATTGCACATAGTTTTGGGGCTATAGGGCGATTTTCATAGCCCATATGACCTGATACTTGTCTGAGAGATATGACCAAAAACTTACCGTTTTCTCGTTTTATGCTTGTTTTCATGAGCTATTGCCCATAGTTTTGGGGCTCTAGGGCTATTTTCTTGGCCCATATGACCCGATACATCTCTGAGAGATATGACCAAACACTAATCATTTTCTCGTTTTATGGTCGTTTTCATGAGCTATTTTGCCCATAATTTTGGGGCTCTAAGGCGATTTGCATGGCCCATATGACCCGATACATGTCTGAGAGATATGACAAAAAACTTATCGTTTTCTTGTTTTATGGTCGTTTTCATGAGCTATTGCCCATAATTTTGGGGCTCTAAGGCGATTTGCAAGGCCCATATGACGTGATACATGTCTGAGAGATATGACCAAAAAATTATCGTTTTCTCGTTTTATGGTCGTTTTCATGTGCTATTGCCCACGGTTTCGGGGTTCTAAGGAGATTTACAATGATCGTAAGACTCGATACTTGTTAGAGAGTTAAGACCAAAAACTTGTCGTTTTTGTGTTTCTGGCTGTTTTCATGACCTATTGTCCACAATTTTGGGGTTCTAGTGCGGTTTACGTCAACCGTAAGACCCGATACATGTTTGAGAGTTATTACCAAAAAATTTGTCGTTTTCATGTTTTATGGCCGTTTCATGAGCTATTGCCCACAATTTTGTGATTCCATGGGGATTTGCGTGGCCTGTTATACTAGACTCGTGTTTGAGAGTTATGACCAAAAAATCATCATTTTCACGTTTTACGAGCATTTTTATGAGCTATTGCCCAAAGTATTGGGGCAACGGGGCGATGTACAACGACCGTAAGATTCGATACATGTTTGAGAGATACGACCGAAAACTCGTTGGTTTCTTGTTTGATGGCCATTTTCATGAAATATGGGCGATTCATGTTTGAGATTTATGACCAAAAACTTGTCGTTTTCGTGTTTTACGACCGTTTTCATGAGCTATTGCCCACAGTTTTGGGGCTCCAGGGTGATTTGCATGGACAATAAGAATTGATAGATGTTTGAGAGATATGACCAAAAACTCATTGTTTTTCGTGTTTGATGACCATATTCATGAGCTATTCCCCGCAGTTTTGGGGTTCAAGTGATATTTACAATGACCGTAAGACTTAAAACATGTTTGAGAGGGATGAGCAAAAACTATTCGTTTTACGACCATTTACATTAGTTATTTCCCGTAGTTTTGGGGCTTCATGACGAATTGCATGGAACGTAAGACCTGATACATGTTTGAGAGATATGACCAAAAAATCATCGTTTTCTCGTTTTATGGTCGTTTTATGAGCTATTGGCCACAGTTTTAGGGTTCCAGGGAGATTTACAATGACCGTATGACTCGATACATATTTGAGAGTTAAGACCAAAAACCTGCCGTTTATGCGTTTATGCCTGTTTTCATGGGCTATTGCCCACGGTTTGGGTGTTCTAGTGCAATTTATGATGACCGTAAGACCCGATACATATTTAAGAGTTATTACCAAAAACTTGTATTTTTCATGTTTTATGGCCGTTTCATGAGCTATTGCCCACAATTTTGTGATTCCATGGGGATTTGCGTGGCCTGTTATACTAGACTCATGTTTGAGAGTTATGATCAAAAAATCATCATTTTCACGTTTTACGAGCATTTTTATGAGCTATTGCCCACAGTTTTGGGGCAACGGGGCGATGTACAACGACCGTAATATTCAATACATGTTTGAGAGATACGACCAAAAACTCGTTGGTTTCTTGTTTGATGGCCATTTTCATGAAATATGGGCGATCCATGTTTGAAATTTATGATAAAAACTTGTTGTTTTCGTGTTTTACGACCGTTTTCATGAGCTATTGCCCACAGTTTTGAGGCTCCAAGGTGATTTGCATGGTCCATAAGAATTGATAGATGTTTGAGAGATATGACCAAAAACTCGTTGTTTTTCATGTTTGATGACCATATTCATGAGCTATTTCCCATAGTTTTGGGGTTCAAGTGAGATTTACAATGACCGTAAGTCTTAAAACATGTTTGAGAGGGATGACCAAAAATTATTCGTTTACGACCATTTTCATGAGTTATTTACCATAGTTTTGGGGCTTCATGACGAATTGCATGGAACGTAAGACCTGATACATGTTTGAGAGATATGACCATAAAATCATCGTTTTCTCGTTTTATGGTCGTATTCATGAGCTATTGGCCACAGTTTTGAGGTTCCAGGGAGATTTACAATGACGGTAAGAGTCGATACATATTTGAGAGTTAAGACCAAAAACCTGTCGTTTATTCGTTTATGGTTGTTTTCATGAGCTATTGCCCACGGTTTGTGGGTTCTACTTTAATTTATTATGACCATAAGACCCGATATATATTTGAGAGTTTTATGGCCATTTTCATGTGCTATTTCGCACAATTTTGTGGTTCCATGGGGATTTGCGTGGCCCGTAAGACCAGATTCATGTTTGAGAATTATGACCAAAAGCTCGTCGTTTTCGCGATTTACGACCTTTTTCATGAGCTATTGCCAACAGTTTTCGGGCACCAGGGCAATTTTTCAATGACCGTAAGACTCGATACATGTTTGAGAGATATGACCAAAAACTCATCATTTCATATTTGATAGTTAAGGCCAAAAACATGTAGTTTTATTCTTTTATGGCCGTTTTCATGAGCTACTTCCCCTGGTTTTGGTGTACCAGTGCGATTTACGATGACCTAAGACCAGATACATGTTTGAGAGGTATGACCAAAAACTTGTCGTTTTCGCGTTTTATGACCGTTTTCATGAGCTATTGCCCATAGTTTTGGGGCTCTAGGGAGATTTCCATGGCCCGAAATACCTGATACATATTTGAGAGACATGACCAAAAACGCATTATTTCTCGTTTTATGGTTGTTTTCATGAGCTATTACCCACGGTTTGGGGGTTCCAGGGAGATTTACAACGATCGTAAGACTTTATAGATGTTTGAGAGTTAAGACAAAAAACTTGCCATTTTTGTGTTTATGGCTATTTTCATGAGCTATTGCCCATAGTTTTGGAGTTCCAGTGCGATTTACGGTGATAATAAGAACCGATACATGTTTGAGTGTTATTAAAGAAAACTAGTCGTTTTCGTGTTTTATGGCCGTTTTCATAAGCTATTGGCCACAATTTTGTGGTTCCATGGGGATTTGCGTGGCCCGCAAGACCAGATTCATGTCTGAGAATGATGACAAAAAAACTCGTCGTTTTTTTCTTTTTTTACGACCGTTTTCATGAGCAATTAACCATAGTTTTGGGGCACCGGGGCGATTTACAACGACAGTAAGATTCGATACAAGTTTGAGAGATATGAACAAAAACTCATCGATTTCGTGTTCGACGATCATATTCATGAGCTATTGCACATAGTTTTGGGGCTGTAGGGCGATTTTCATAGCACATATGACCTGATACTTGTCTGAGAGATATGACCAAAAACTTATCGTTTTCTCGTTTTATGGTTGTTTTCATGAGCTATTGCCCATAGTTTTGGGGCTCTAGGGCTATTTTCTTGGCCCATATGACCCGATACATGTCTGAGAGATATGACCAAAAACTTATCATTTTCTCGTTTTATGGTCGTTTTCATGAGCTATTACCCATAATTTTGGGGCTCTAAGGCGATTTGCATGGCCCATATGACCCGATACATGTCTGAGAGATATGACCAAAAACTTATCGTTTTCTCGTTTTATGGTCGTTTTCATGAGCTATTGCCCATAATTTTGGGGCTCTAAGGAGATTTGCAAGGCCCATATGACGCGATACATGTCTGAGAGATATGACCAGAAACTTATCGTTTTCTCGTTTTATGGTCGTTTTCATGATCTATTGCCCACGGTTTCGGGGTTCTAAGGAGATTTACAATGATCGTAAGACTCGATACTTGTTAGAGAGTTAAGACCAAAAACTCATCGTTTTTGCGTTTATGGCTGTTTTCATGACCTATTGTCCACAATTTTGGGCTTCTAGTGCGGTTTACAACAACCGTAAGACCCGATACATGTTTGAGAGTTATTACCAAAAAAAAATTCCGTGATTTATGGCCATTTTCATGTGCTGTTGCCCACAATTTTGTGGTTCCATGGCGATTTGCGTGGCCTGTAAGACCAGATTCATGTTTGAGAATTATGACCAAAAGCTCGCCGTTTTCGCGTTTTACGACCTTTTTCATGAGCTAGTGACAACAATTTTGGGGAACCAGGGCAATTTTACAACGACTGTAAGAATCGATACATGTTTGAGAGATATGACCAAAAACTCATCATTTCATGTTTGATAGTTAAGGCTAAAAACTTGTAGTTTTATTCTTTTGTGGCCGTTTTCATGAGCTACTTCCCATGGTTTTGGTGTACCAATGAGATTTACGATGACCTAAGACCAGATACTGTTTGAGAGGTATGACCAAAAACTTGTCGTTTTTTGCGTTTTATGACCGTTTTCATGAGCTATTTCCCATAGTTTTGGGGCTCCAGGGAGATTTCCATGGCCCGTAAGACCTGATACATATTTGAGAGATATGACCAAAAACGCATTGTTTCTCGTTTTATGGTTGTTTTCATGAGCTATTACCCACGGTTTGTGGGTTCCAGGTGGATTTACAACGACCGTAATACTTTATACATGCTTGAGAGTTAAGACAAAAACTTGCCGTTTTTGTGTTTATGGCTGTTTTCATGAGCTATGGCCATAGTTTTTGGAGTTCCAGTGCGATTTACGATGACAATAAGAACCGATACATGTTTGAGAGTTATTAAAGAAAACTAGTCGTTTTCGTGTTTTATGGCCGTTTTCATAAGCTATTGGCCACAATTTTTTGGTTCCATAGGGATTTGCGTGGCCCGTAAGACAAATTCATGTTTGAGAATGATGAAAAAAACTCGTCGTTTTTTTTCATTACTTACGACCGTTTTCATGAGCTACTTCCCATTGTTTGGGGCACCGGGGCGATTTACAACGACAGTAAGACTCGATACATGTTTGAGAGATGACCAAAAACTCGTCGATTTCGTGTTCGACGATCATTTTCATGAACTATTGCCCATAGTTTTGGGGCTCTAGGGCAATTTTCATAGCCCATATGACCCGTTACATGTCTGAGAGATATGACCAAAAACTTATCGTTTTCTCGTTTTATGGTTGTTTTCATGAGCTATTGCCCATAATTTTGGGGCTCTAGGGCGATTTTCATGGCCCATATGACCGATACATGTCTGAGAGATATGACCAAAAACTTATCGTTTTCTCGTTTTATGGTCGTTTTCATGAGCTATTGCCCATAATTTTGGGGCTCTAAGGCGATTTGCATGGCCCATATGACCCGATAGATGTCTGAGAGATTTGACCAAAAACTTATCGTTTTCTCGTTTTATGGTCGTTTTCATGAGCTATTGCCCATAGTTTTGGGGATCTAAGGCGATTTGCATGGCCCATATGACCCGATACATGTTTGAGAGATATGACCTTATCGTTTTCTCATTTTATGCTCGTTTTCTTGAGCTATTGCCCTTAGTTTTGGGGGTCTAGGGCGATTTTCATGGCCCATATGACTCGATACATGTCTGAGAGATATGACCAAAAAATTACCGTTTTCTCGTTTTATGGCCGTTTTCATGAGCTATGGCCCATAATTATGGGGCTCTAAGGCGATTTGCATGGCCTATATGACCCGATACATGTCTGAGATATATGACCAAAAACTTATCGTTTTCTCGTTTAATGCTCGTTTTCATGAGCTATTGCCCACGGTTTCGGGGTTCTAAGGAGATTTACAATGATCGTTAGACTCGATACTTGTTTGAGAGTTAAGACCAAAACTCGTCGTTTTCGCGTTTACGGCTGTTTTCATGACCTATTGTCCACGGTTTTGGGGTTCTAGTGCGGTTTACGACGACCGTAAGACCCGATACATGTTTAAGAGTTATTACCAATAACTTGTCGTTTTCATGTTTTATGGCTGTTTCATGAGATATTTCCCACAATTTTGTGATTCCATGGGGATTTGCGTGGCCTGTAATACTAGACTCATGTTTGAGAGTTATGACCAAAAAATCATCATTTTCACATTTACGAGCATTTTTATGAGCTATTGCCCACAGTTTTGGGGCAACGGGGCGATGTACAACGACCGTAAGATTCGATACACTTTTGAGAGATACGACCAAAAACTCGTTTGTTTCTTGTTTGAGGGCCATTTTCATGAAATATGGGCGATTCATGTTTGGGATTTGTGACCAAAAACTTGTCGTTTTCGTGTTTTTCGACCGTATTCATGAGCTATTGGCCACGGTTTTGAGGTATAGGAGATTTACAATGACTGTATGACTCGATACGTATTTGAGAGTTAAGACCAAAAACCTGCCGTTTATGCGTTTATGACCTGTTTTCATGAGCTATTGCCCGCAGTTTGGGGTTCTAGTGCAATTTATGATGACCGTAAGACCCGATATATATTTGAGAGTTATGACCAAAAACTTGTAGTTCGTGTTTATGGAAGTTTCATGAGCTATTGCCCACAGTTTTGGGGCTTCCATGACGATTTGCATGGCCAATAAGACTAGATAAATATTTGAGATTTATGACCAAAAAATCATCGTTTTCTCGTTTTATGGTCGTTTTATGAGCTATTGGCCACAGTTTTAGGGTTCCAGGGAGATTTACAATGACCGTATGACTCGATACATATTTGAGAGTTAAGACCAAAAACCTGCCGTTTATGCGTTTATGCCTGTTTTCATGGGCTATTGCCCACGGTTTGGGTGTTCTAGTGCAATTTATGATGACCGTAAGACCCGATACATATTTAAGAGTTATTACCAAAAACTTGTATTTTTCATGTTTTATGGCCGTTTCATGAGCTATTGCCCACAATTTTGTGATTCCATGGGGATTTGCGTGGCCTGTTATACTAGACTCATGTTTGAGAGTTATGATCAAAAAATCATCATTTTCACGTTTTACGAGCATTTTTATGAGCTATTGCCCACAGTTTTGGGGCAACGGGGCGATGTACAACGACCGTAATATTCAATACATGTTTGAGAGATACGACCAAAAACTCGTTGGTTTCTTGTTTGATGGCCATTTTCATGAAATATGGGCGATTCATGTTTGAGATTTATGATAAAAACTTGTTGTTTTCGTGTTTTACGACCGTTTTCATGAGCTATTGCCCACAGTTTTGAGGCTCCAAGGTGATTTGCATGGTCCATAAGAATTGATAGATGTTTGAGAGATATGACCAAAACTCGTTGTTTTCATGTTTGATGACCATATTCATGAGCTATTTCCCATAGTTTTGGGTTCAAGTGAGATTTACAATGACCGTAAGTCTTAAAACATGTTTGAGAGGGATGACCAAAAACTATTCGTTTACGACCATTTTCATGAGTTATTTACCATAGTTTTGGGGCTTCATGACGAATTGCATGGAACGTAAGACCTGATACATGTTTGAGAGATATGACCATAAAATCATCGTTTTCTCGTTTTATGGTCGTATTCATGAGCTATTGGCCACAGTTTTGAGGTTCCAGGGAGATTTACAATGACGGTAAGAGTCGATACATATTTGAGAGTTAAGACCAAAAACCTGTCGTTTATTCGTTTATGGTTGTTTTCATGAGCTATTGCCCACGGTTTGTGGGTTCTACTTTAATTTATTATGACCATAAGACCCGATATATATTTGAGAGTTTATGGCCATTTTCATGTGCTATTTCGCACAATTTGTGGTTCCATGGGGATTTGCGTGGCCCGTAAAGACCAGATTCATGTTTGAGAATTATGACCAAAAGCTCGTCGTTTTCGCGATTTACGACCTTTTCATGAGCTATTGCCAACAGTTTTCGGGCACCAGGGCAATTTTTCAATGACCGTAAGACTCGATACATGTTTGAGAGATATGACCAAAAACTCATCATTTCATATTTGATAGTTAAGGCCAAAAACTTGTAGTTTTATTCTTTTATGGCCGTTTTCATGAGCTACTTCCCCTGGTTTTGGTGTACCAGTGCGATTTACGATGACCTAAGACCAGATACATGTTTGAGAGGTATGACCAAAACTTGTCGTTTTCGCGTTTTATGACCGTTTTCATGAGCTATTGCCCATAGTTTTGGGGCTCTAGGGAGATTTCCATGGCCCGAAATACCTGATACATATTTGAGAGACATGACCAAAAACGCATTATTTCTCGTTTTAATGGTTGTTTTCATGAGCTATTACCCACGGTTTGGGGTTCCAGGGAGATTTACAACGATCGTAAGACTTTATAGATGTTTGAGAGTTAAGACAAAAAACTTGCCATTTTTGTGTTTATGGCTATTTTCATGAGCTATTGCCCATAGTTTTGGAGTTCCAGTGCGATTTACGGTGATAATAAGAACCGATACATGTTTGAGAGTTATTAAAGAAAACTAGTCGTTTTCGTGTTTTATGGCCGTTTTCATAAGCTATTGGCCACAATTTTGTGGTTCCAGGGGGATTTGCGTGGCCCGCAAGACCAGATTCATGTCTGAGAATGATGACAAAAAAACTCGTCGTTTTTTTCTTTTTTTACGACCGTTTTCATGAGCAATTAACCATAGTTTTGGGGGCACCGGGGATTTACAACGACAGTAAGATTCGATACAAGTTTGAGAGATATGAACAAAAACTCATCGATTTCGTGTTCGACGATCATATTCATGAGCTATTGCACATAGTTTTGGGCTGTAGGGCGATTTCATAGCACATATGACCTGATACTTGTCTGAGAGATATGACCAAAAACTTATCGTTTTCTCGTTTTATGGTTGTTTTCATGAGCTATTGCCCATAGTTTTGGGGCTCTAGGGCTATTTTCTTGGCCCATATGACCCGATACATGTCTGAGAGATATGACCAAAAACTTATCATTTTCTCGTTTTATGGTCGTTTTCATGAGCTATTGCCCATAATTTTGGGGCTCTAAGGCGATTTGCATGGCCCATATGACCCGATACATGTCTGAGAGATATGACCAAAAACTTATCGTTTTCTCGTTTTATGGTCGTTTTCATGAGCTATTGCCCATAATTTTGGGGCTCTAAGGAGATTTGCAAGGCCCATATGACGCGATACATGTCTGAGAGATATGACCAGAAACTTATCGTTTTCTCGTTTTATGGTCGTTTTCATGATCTATTGCCCACGGTTTCGGGGTTCTAAGGAGATTTACAATGATCGTAAGACTCGATACTTGTTAGAGAGTTAAGACCAAAAACTCATCGTTTTTGCGTTTATGGCTGTTTTCATGACCTATTGTCCACAATTTTGGGCTTCTAGTGCGGTTTACAACAACCGTAAGACCCGATACATGTTTGAGAGTTATTACCAAAAAATTGTCGTTTTCATGTTTTATGGCCGTTTCATGAGCTATTGCCGACAATTTTATGATTCCATGGGGATTTGCGTGGCCTGTTATACTAGACTCATGTTTGAGAGTTATGACCAAAAAATCATCATTTTCACGTTTTACGAGCATTTTTATGAGCTATTGCCCATAGTTTTGGGGCAACGAGGCGATGTACAACGACCGTAAGATTCGATACATGTTCGAGAGATACGACCGAAAACTCGTTGGTTTCTTGTTTGATGGCCATTTTCGTGAAATATGGGCGATTCATGTTTGCGATTTATGACCAAAAACTTGTCTTTTTCGTGTTTTACGACCGTTTTCATGAGCTATTGCCCACAGTTTTGGGGCTCCAGGGTGATTTGCATGGCCCATAAGAATTGATAGATGTTTGAGAGATATGACCAAAAACTCATTGTTTTTCGTGTTTGATGACCACATTCATGAGCTATTCCCCGCAGTTTTGGGGTTCAAGTGATATTTACAATGACCGTAAGACTTAAAACATGTTTGAGAGGGATGAGCAAAAACTATTCGTTTTACGACCGTTTACATGAGTTATTTCCCGTAGTTTTGGGGCTTCATGACGAATTGCATGGAACGTAAGACCTGATACATGTTTGAGAGATATGACCAAAAAATCATCGTTTTCTCGTTTTATGGTCGTTTTATGAGCTATTGGCCACAGTTTTGGGGTTCCAGGGAGATTTACAATGACCGTATGACTCGATACATATTTGAGAGTTAAGACCAAAAACCTGCCGTTTATGGGTTTATGGCTGTTTTCATGGGCTATTGCCCACGGTTTGGGGGTTCTAGTGCAATTTATGATGACCGTAAGACCCGATACATATTTGAGAGTTATTACCAAAAACTAGTATTTTTCATGTTTTATGGCCGTTTCATGAGCTATTGCCCACAATTTTGTGATTCCATGGGGATTTGCGTGGCCTGTTATACTAGACTCATGTTTGAGAGTTATGATCAAAAAATCATCATTTTCACGTTTTACGAGCATTTTTATGAGCTATTGCCCAAAGTTTTGGGGCAACGGGGCGATGTACAACGACCATAATATTCGATACATGTTTGAGAGATACGACCAAAAAGTCGTTGGTTTCTTGTTTGATGGCCATTTTCATGAAATATGCGCGATTCATGTTTGAGATTTATGATAAAAACTTGTTGTTTTCGAGTTTTACGACCGTTTTCATGAGCTATTGCCCACAGTTTTGGGGCTCCAGGGTGATTTGCATGGTCCATAAGAATTGCTAGATGTTTGAGAGATATGACCAAAAACTCGTTGTTTTTCGTGTTTGATGACCATATTCATGAGCTATTTCCCATAGTTTTGGGGTTCAAGTGAGATTTACAATGACCGTAAGTCTTAAAACATGTTTGAGAGGGATGACCAAAAACTATTCGTTTACGACCATTTTCATGAGTTATTTCCCATAGTTTTGGGGCTTCATGACAAATTGCATGGAACGTAAGACCTGATACATGTTTGAGAGATATGACCATAAAATCATCGTTTTCTCATTTTATGGTCGTATTCATGAGCTATTGGCCACAGTTTTGAGGTTCCAGCGAGATTTACAATGACGGTAAGAGTCGATACATATTTGAGAGTTAAGACCAAAAACCTGTCGTTTATGCGTTTATGGCTGTTTTCATGAGCTATTGCCCATGGTTTGTGGGTTCTACTTTAATTTATTATGACCATAAGACCCGATATATATTTGAGAGTTTTATGGCCATTTTCATGTGCTATTTCGCACAATTTTGTGGTTCCATGGGGATTTGCGTGGCCCGTAAGACCAGATTCATGTTTGAGAATTATGACCAAAAGCTCGTCGTTTTCGCGATTTACGACCTTTTTCATGAGCTATTGCCAACAGTTTTGGGGCACCAGGGCAATTTTTCAATGACCGTAAGACTCGATACATGTTTGAGAGATATGACCAAAAACTCATCATTTCATATTTGATAGTTAAGGCCAAAAACTTGTAGTTTTATTCTTTTATGGCCGTTTTCATGAGCTACTTCCCATGGTTTTGGTGTACCAGTGCGATTTACGATGACCTAAGACCAGATACATGTAACATCCCAAAAATCATAGTTTCAAAACTCATTCATATCACTTTGCATCATTCATTCATTTAGGTTTTTATCAAAAATCACTTAGTGATGGAATATGAGTTATGATTTCATGTGGTTAAAATGTCCCAAATAAACATCATCCTTTTGAAGATGAATGATTAAATACTTGAATGCTTGCCTTCATTGCTGGAAAGGTTAGGTGAAGCTTTTAACCAGGATTGAAAATTTAGAAATGATTTCAAAACCCTAATGCAAATATTTGCAAACTGGAGCAACTCTCTGTTTATTTTGGAAAACCAAGTTTGACCCAGCCTTGCAGGATAAACACTTAGTGAGAATAAATGTTTTTGAACCCATAAAACCTTGCAAAAAGTCCCCAAAACAATTGAACTCCAAAAAGATTTGAATTCATATTAAATTCATACCAGAAAATGGAAATAGAAAAAGAAAAGAGCATCTGAATAGAAAGGGCCGCGCGGCCAGAATCTGGCCCAGCAACCGATCGAGCCCAGCAAGCCCACCCGGGGAATTCTTTTTCTCCTCTCACGCGCGAGCACACACACTGAGCCACTGACGGCCAGACCCCACACTCACCTCGCGCACATCGCTGACGAGTGGACCCTGGACACGCTGTCATCGTCTTCCCCAAAACTCGCCCGCGACCACGTCGCAGCTGCAGTGACTGCCGGTGATGGCGCGGCTTAATTGGGCAATTAAACGCAGGCGTTTCCTGTCGAGGCACCAGCTATAAGATCCCCACCTCCCCACGATCATTTTCCCCCAGTCAATCGCACACTCACGCCCCCAGGCTGACCTCAATCCTCCGCGAATCGCCGCTGACAGAGCCCCCTCCGGCGACCGATTCAGGTGAGCCTCGAGTTTCCCTCTGTCTCTCATTCACCCTATCTTGTTCAGAGAACTCATACGCATCTTCTGACACTCGCCGTTTGCCTTCGCATGACCCCTAGCTTCGGCAACATCGACGACTGACCGCCACCGCCTCCTGCACAAACTCCGGCGAGCTCTAGTGGTAAGTCCAGACCGCCCCGAACCTTGTCGTTCACGCTCGCATGTATTCCGTGAACTTCCGCATCTAACCACACCTTTCTTTGGCATCCTAGTAATCTACAACGTCGCCTCTGACCTCGAGCAGAACCACCGCTGCCAGATCCAACTCCGACGAGAAATCTACCGTGACCCGGAGCGCCCCTTGCCGAGCTGATCACACGTCGAGCTTCTCCACACCCTCGCGGTCTCGGTGAGCATATTTCCCATCCCCCTAGCGATCTGTACCGCCGGCGCCGCCACCGTCTGGCCGTCGCCGCCACGCATAGCTGAGGAGCGCCGCCCGATTTTGGCCGATTGATTTAGAACGTTGGATCTGTATCGTAGCGCTAGGATAGATTCACTTAATCCCGAAGCGGTACGCGATCTGGAGCGTACGATCTGTTTAAAATCCTGCGGCTGCAGAGCGTGATCCGACAGAAGCGGTACGCGCCAATCACAGCGCGACGCGTGGCTAGGGTTAGATCTGAATTTAGAATTTAAAACCAGATTTAGATTCAAACTTCAAATGCTTATAACTTTTGAATGCCACGTTAGATTTTTGCAAACTTTATACCGTTGGATTCAGTGAAACAAGACCTTTCTGAATATCCACTTTATTTATCATATAGTAACAGTTAAAAATGTTTTTATTGTGGAACATGTTTAGGGCTATTTTAAATATAGTTCTATTCTTGTATATTATCTTGGGGCCAAATAAGTTTAGTTGGCAAACTTGTGTCATGTTAAGTTTCTATACTCATGAACATACTTGGTACAATTTTCAAAAAATCACCACTAGATAAATTCTTGCATGCATGCATGCATTCATGTTATTTTTGATTGTATATAATTGTGTGTAAATGTATGTTATTTTCTTGTGTAGAGTTTGCTAGTGATTGTGATTGTGAAGAGTGCTACTCTCCCCACTACCAAGGCAAGTGATATTTTCATGAATTTCCTATTTTAGATTTTATACTTGCATTAGATATTTTGCTAAAGTAAAATGCATGATATTTCGCTTAATACTAAGATGGGAAATCCTAAGTAGAGTGAAATAGTAGAATTGCTAGGGAAAATTTTCCTAAGATAAGATACCATACTTTGCTTAGCCTAGCCCATAGTAAACAAGGGTGGTGAACATCTATTTACTCTATGATAAAAATATTCTAAGTCAAAGGGACTTATATTTTCTTAATAAAACAACTAAGTCAAATGAACCTCCTGGGTGGAATGGAAAGATTGGGTTATGTTGAGTGGTTACACAAGGCCATGGACTTGGGTTGTGTATCTCACTTGTGGAATGCCACCCAGGCACAAAGGGATTTGGAGGCCAAGTGTTGAGAAAGCTTACAGTGCAACCACCTGGCAATATGGGCTCTGCCATGATCGTATAGGTTGCTAGAACTTAGTCATTTTGGACAGATGGTGGTAGTTGGGTTGATAGGTTGGAGCGCGTCCACTTTGACTAAGGAAAAGCTTCTGAAAGGTCCTGTCTTGGGAAACCAAGTCTGGTGGGGAAAGTGCACAACCTCTGCAGACGGAAAACCTAAGTACTTAGCCTTGTCCAAGGAAATGGACACTTTGAGTATCAAGACATGGAAGCTACAAGAATCTCATCACTCCAACTTCTACAATAAAAATTTGTGGGTGAACAAGGGTGAAGGACCCCAATGTCTATTGGTGGTTTCCTTGGGAATGTTTTTGACAAAGAAAAGCTTAGCAATTTCAACTAATAGGAAAAATATATTTTCAAGCAAAAGCAAGCCAAGCTACACTTAACCAAAATGCATATAGCTGTATAGTCCACTTAAAATATACCAAGGTATCACTTGCCAATACTATTCCAAAGTATTGACCCTCTGTGGCTGTAACTTGTGATGTTGCAGGTTACTCCGATGATGATTAGGAGTCATGAGTCTACACTCAACATGCTTGCCTGTGGCACATGAAGATGAAGACTTGTGTTTATTTATTTGTTCCTTAAAACTCTTGTATTAGGCCTATGGCCATGAGTTGTAAAAGACTATATTTTATCTCTGGAATGAATGTAATAAACGACCTTTGTATCTGTGTACTTCATCTTAAACTGTGGATGCTAGCATTGATCTAGGGACTAGCATTGTAATCACAGGGATCCTTTCCTCTATAAAGGAGGGGTCTAACAGATGGTATCAGAGCACTGTGTTGCCTGTAGGATTATGACCCTAGGATTGGAAAACCACTAAGGAAAAAGTTTTTCAACTACTTCTACACTTGTCTATTCTTCTCGTAAAACTTTTCTAATCCCTTTCAAACTTCCTTTGTAGATGAACTCCATCAACGAAGCCGTGAAGAAAGGACCACTCATGACCATGACCTTGGAGTGTGAGACTGAGTTTCCCAACATTCTCAAGGACCTCATGGTGGCAATGGATGCTCATGGTGAAGCCGTGTACAAGGGCTTTCCGGTGATGGATAAAGGAGTGGAGTATTGGTGGGTGCAACTTCACTTGTACAAAAACAAGGAAGACAACCACAAAGAAAGGGGGTTCTGCATGTACACCAACACAACAATGCACACCACATTCTTTGAGTCAGCCAGGGATGCAGCTTGGAGGACTATCAAGGAACTAAGTGCTAGAGTCAAATGCAGAATACTCAACCTCCAAAAGGATTTAGAGAAAGAGAAGGGGCTTACTCAAGAGTTGGAAGACAACAACCAAGAAATAAGGGGAGATGTCATTAACTTAGTAATTGAGTCAAGAGAGCAAGATTGGTGGATTGCCTCTAGGAACATTGTGTTTAATAATAGATCCCGTGAGATTGGACTGTAAGAGACATCGTTAGATGGACCACCACCTATCACCTTATTTCCAAAATATTCTAATTAAGTTTGAACCTTTGATTAATGTAATAGCCTTTTTGTATGCATGATTTGTGTGATGATTGTATTACATGGATATGTATGAATGTTGTCTCGAATTACCTTGATTTGTGTTGTTCTAACTTTTTCATTCTTATAAATAGATGCCTATTGCCATCAGCACTGTTGAGGAGTTTCGGGTTACTCGTTTTGGTTCCCGTATCATTGAGCTTACCACTCTGCTTGATCTCCCTCTTCCTACCATTACGGTGTACCCACTCACCAAGTTCGAGAGGAAGGACCTCTGGGGCTTCAAAGTGAATCAGCCCGGACGCCAGACTGAGCCTACTACTGAGGCCATCATCTTCAAGCTGATGCACGATGACAGGGAGAGAGGCATGGAGGTAGTCATGCAGGATCTGATAGGACGACTGTTAGGCCGTCATTCCCGTCAGGTTAGAGGCACTCACTTCCACGTCTTTGGAAGACGTGATGTTGACGGAGAG
Organism: Avena atlantica; assembly: GCA_910589765.1. Lineage (NCBI taxonomy): Eukaryota > Viridiplantae > Streptophyta > Magnoliopsida > Poales > Poaceae > Avena > Avena atlantica. Next base: position 47,439 of record CAJUWN010000965.1, read on the forward strand.
TCCATCGACTTCGAGGACGACTCGAGGAGCACCGCAGAGCCGATACGCCTTTATCTTCAGGACTTAGAGACTCTTCTCAGGCACGTAGATACGGACAGGACGAATGTCATGCTAGGTAATGACGAGCTTTAGGTGCAGCTTCGCGAGAAGGACAAGCTTTTTGCGCAGCAGGATGAGATGATCAAGGAAATGGAGACAAAGTTCGTGGCTCAGGACCGCAAGTTCAAGAATCAAGAGAAACGCGTCCAGGATAGGAACAAAAGAATCCGGGACATGACCGAGGAACTGAAGTCCAAGGACTTCGAGCTTGAGCAGCAGCAGATGGTTATTGAGAGGCTTCGCTCTCAGAAGAGGGCTCTCAAGGCCAAGGTCGATTCCTTGACCACTACGATTGAGGAGAACAAGACCGCGATGGAGAACGCAGGTCTTACCTTCGTCGAGGAGGAGATTGACGCTGACGAGTAGACTTGACTACTCATTTATCTTTCTTATTCATACTTGTTTTTGTGAACTTGTTTTTGGACCATCCGACATGTGGATGGCTTGCCACTTGTGTGTATCACTTCATGAGCTTGTTATGTGGTTGTTGAATTTTTATTCTTATATTGCCTGTTATGTGATTGCTTATGTTGTATTGTGCATAAAACATCTATGGGTATCTCATTCTTATCTATTTGAACAAACCACAGATGCCTCCCCGTCGCGCAAACCCCAACCCCAACAACATCACCCCGGAAATGCAACAAATGATGAATGCGCAAACACAGCTTATGCAAATGATGACAACATTCATCCAAAACCAGAACAACAACAACAACAACAACAACAACAACAACAACAACAACGACCCCAACAATAACAACAACAACAACAACAACCCTCCGGGTTTCGATATGCTCACCAGATTTCTGCGTCTGAGGCCAGCAAAGTTTTCGGGAACAACTGATCCCATGGTAGCCAATGACTGGTTACGTTCTGTGAACAAAGACTTAGTGACCGTGGGCTGCACGGATGCTGAAAAGGTCAGGTTTGCAGCACATCTGTTGGAAGGACCAGCCGCCACATGGTGGGACAACTTCCAAATCACCACTCCTATTGATGAGGTGACTTGGGCTGTCTTTCAAGATGGCTTTCGCACTGCTCATATCTCATCAGGAATGATGAGCCTGAAAAAGAAGGAGTTTCACAACCTGAAACAGCGCCACCGCAGCGTGGCAGAATACATAGAAGAGTTCAACAATCTGGCGCGCTATGCACCGGATGAGGTTGATACAGATGCCAAGAGAAAAGAAAAGTTCTTGGAAGGTTTGAATGATGAGCTGAATCTGCAGTTGGCTGTGGCATATGTTCCAACTTATCAGTCTTTGTGTGACAAGGCTGCTATTTTGGAGAGTAAGATAAAGCAAGTCGAGAGTAGAAAGAGGAAACACTCCGACAAGCACAGCTTGGGATCGTCTCACAAACGATCTCACTATGATGACAGTGGCAGTTCAGGATCCCATAAAAATGGGAAATTCAGCAAGCACAACCACAACCGTCATGACAACAAACATCACCGCAGTCATGACAAGGACAAGTACAAGAACCACAAGGGTGGACATAAGAGACACTATGGTGGAAATGTTAGTGGTAGTGGAGGCCAACCTCCTAAAAAGGACATCAGTCAGGTTGAGTGCTTCAAATGCAAAAAGCTAGGGCATTATGCAAATGAGTGCCCTGAAAAGAAAGTTGAAGGACCTAACAAGCCAAATCCTTTCCAGAAAGGACAGGTTAACCACATAAATGTGGAGGAGGTCTATGAGGAGCCTGATGCCGTGGCTGGTAAGTTCAGACTCAATTCAATTTTAGCATTTGTACTCTTTGATACCGGTGCATCTCATTCATTCGTATCAAAGGCTTTTGTTGATAGAAATGGGTTTGCATCAGAAAACATTGGGTGTCCAATAAAAGTTAGTTCTCCGGGGGGAGACATGATAGTAAGCCTTGGATGCCGGGATCTCACCATAGAGTTTGGTAAACATAAATTTCCAGTAAACCTGATAATCCTAGATTCCCAAGGACTAGATGTAATATTGGGAATGGATTGGATGGCCAAGTATGAAGGAGTATTGGATTGTGCAAAACGTACCGTTACACTCACAACCCCCGAAGGAAAAAGAATAAAATTTAAGTCAAACTTTGAATCCAAAGGAAGTAAGCTGAATTCTCTTAAGGGGGTTAGCATGGATGGTGTACCAATAGTAAGTGATTATCCGGATGTGTTTCCGGAAGAGCTACCAGGAATGCCACCGGATAGAGATGTGGAGTTTCTGATAGATTTGGTGCCAGGATCTGGACCAATAGCTAAGAGACCGTACAAAATGTCTGTTGATGAATTGAAAGAGCTCAAGAAACAGCTAGGAGAACAATTACAGAAAGGGTTTATTCAACCAAGTTCTTCATCTTGGGGAGCCCCAGTGTTGTTCGTGGAAAAGAAGGATAGAACACAAAGGTTATGTATTGACTACCGTTCTCTCAACGAGGTTACCATCAAGAACAAATATCCTCTGCCAAGAATCAATGACTTATTTGACCAGCTAGAAGGAGCATGTGTATTCTCGAAGATTGATCTTCGGTCAGGTTATTTTCAACTCAAGATACGAGAACAAGACATACCAAAAACAGCATTCACCACAAGATATGGATTGTATGAGTATACTGTGATGCCTTTTGGTTTAACCAACGCACCAGCATACTTCATGAATATGATGAACAAGGTGTTCATGGAGTTCCTTGACAAGTTCGTTGTCGTTTTCATCGATGACATCTTGGTTTACTTCAAGAGCAAGGAAGAGCATGAAAGACACTTACGCTTGATACTTGAGAAACTGAGGGAACATAAACTATATGCCAAATTCAGCAAGTGTGAGTTTTGGTTAGAGAAAGTTGGTTTTCTTGGTCATGTGATGACAAAAGATGGTGTGGCAGTTGACCCTGCTAAGGTTTCAGCTGTGACAGATTGGGAATCACCCAAGAATGTGAAAGAAGTTCGTAGTTTCCTCGGCTTAGCAGGTTACTACAGAAGGTTCATAGAAAATTTCTCGAAAGTTGCTAAGCCTATGACAGAATTACTAAAGAAGGACAAGAAGTTTGCTTGGACTGAAGGTTGCGAAATCAGTTTCCAAGAATTGAAGAAGAGACTTGTAACAGCACCAGTTCTATGTCTGCCAGATTTGGAAAAGGATTTCCAAGTGTATTGTGATGCTTCTCATCAAGGTTTGGGTGCCGTACTTATGCAAGATGGTAAAGTCGTAGCCTATGCATCGAGACAACTCAAAACTCATGAAGTAAATTATCCTACTCATGATTTGGAGTTAGCTTCTGTCGTCCATGCACTCAAAACATGGAGACATTACCTTTTGGGAAAGCGTTGTGAAGTATTCACCGATCACAAGAGCTTGAAGTACATCTTCACCCAGAAGGAAATCAACATGAGACAAAGAAGATGGCTAGAACTTATCAAAGATTACGACTTAAGTTTGCAATACCATCCCGGTAAAGCAAATGTAGTAGCGGATGCTCTAAGTCGTAAGACATTTGTAAATGGCCTTACAAAAGGGGAATTGCCAGATGACTTGTGTAAGCAATTCAAAGAACTCAGATTGGAGATTGTACCAGAAGGACATCTCATGTCCTTAGATGTTCAACCCACTCTGTTGGACAAGATCCGAGAAGTCCAGAAGACTGATGAGGAAATTGAAAAGATTAAAGTAAACATTGGTTTAGGGAAAGCTAAGAGTTTTCATGTTGATGAAAAGGGTACTTTATGGCACGGGAAACGTATATGTGTTCCACAAGACCCAGAATTGCGGAAACTGATCTTACAAGAAGGTCACAACTCCCCGTATTCTATTCACCCGGGAAATACCAAGATGTACATGGACATGAAGGAAAGGTTTTGGTGGAACAATCTCAAAAGGGACATCGCCGAACATATTGCTTTGTGTGATGTGTGTAGCAGAGTCAAAGCAGAGCACCAAAAACCGGCAGGGTTGCTTCAACCACTGCCTATTCCTGAATGGAAGTGGGAAAACATTGGTATGGATTTCATTACCGGATTACCAAGGACTAGATCAGGGTATGATTCCATATGGGTAGTAGTGGATCGCCTAACTAAAGTGGCTCATTTCATGCCTGTGAAAACAACTTATACCAGTGCCAAGTTAGCAAAAATATACATGAGCAGAATCGTATGCCTTCACGGTGTGCCAAAGAGTATTGTGTCAGATAGAGGAACCCAGTTCACTTCTCACTTTTGGAGACAGCTTCATGAATCCTTAGGAACGAGATTGGAATTTAGCACTGCTTTTCATCCCCAAACGGATGAACAAACAGAAAGGACCAATCAAATTCTTGAGGACATGTTGAGAGCCTGTGCATTAGATTATGGAGCAAGTTGGGATGAAAGTTTACCTTACGCAGAGTTCTCCTACAACAATAGTCATCAATCTAGTATTGGAATGGCACCATTTGAGTTACTCTACGGAAGGAAGTGTACCACCCCATTGTTATGGAATGGTGTGGGCGAAAGGAGCTTATTTGGACCTGATCTTATCAAGGACGCCGAAGAGAAAGTTAAATTGGTTAAGGACAGGTTGAAGATAGCACAATCCCGACAGAAAAGCTACGCGAATTCTAAACGTAGAGAAGTCACGTACGAAGTTGGAGATAGAGCTTATCTCAGGGTATCACCACTTCGCGGAGTAAAAAGACTTGGAGTCAAAGGAAAGTTGGCCCCAAGATATGTTGGGCCATTCAAAATTCTAAGTCGCAAAGGAGAAGTTGCATATGAAGTTGAATTGCCAGAATCTCAATCAGCAGTCCATAACGTATTTCATGTGAGTCAGCTTAAGAAATGTCACCCAGAAATGGAAGAGTCTTCTTTGAAGGATACCATACCTTTGGAAGAGGTTCAACTAGAAAGTGATCTCACTTATGAAGAAAAGCCTGTCAAGATTTTAGAGACCGCAGAAAGAGTCACCAGGACCAAGACTATCCAATTTTGTAAAGTACAATGGAACCATCACTCCGAAGAGGAAGCAACATGGGAAAGAGAAGATGATCTTCGGAAAGACCACCCTCACCTATTTTCTAGCCAAACCGAATCTCGAGGGCGAGATTCATCTTAAGGGGGTTAGATTTGTAACATCCCAAAAATCATAGTTTCAAAACTCATTCATATCACTTTGCATCATTCATTCATTTAGGTTTTTATCAAAAATCACTTAGTGATGGAATATGAGTTATGATTTCATGTGGTTAAAATGTCCCAAATAAACATCATCCTTTTGAAGATGAATGATTAAATACTTGAATGCTTGCCTTCATTGCTGGAAAGGTTAGGTGAAGCTTTTAACCAGGATTGAAAATTTAGAAATGATTTCAAAACCCTAATGCAAATATTTGCAAACTGGAGCAACTCTCTGTTTATTTTGGAAAACCAAGTTTGACCCAGCCTTGCAGGATAAACACTTAGTGAGAATAAATGTTTTTGAACCCATAAAACCTTGCAAAAAGTCCCCAAAACAATTGAACTCCAAAAAGATTTGAATTCATATTAAATTCATACCAGAAAATGGAAATAGAAAAAGAAAAGAGCATCTGAATAGAAAAGGGCCGCGCGGCCAGAATCTGGCCCAGCAACCGATCGAGCCCAGCAAGCCCACCCGGGGAATTCTTTTTCTCCTCTCACGCGCGAGCACACACACTGAGCCACTGACGGCCAGACCCCACACTCACCTCGCGCACATCGCTGACGAGTGGACCCTGGACACGCTGTCATCATCTTCCCCAAAACTCGCCCGCGACCACGTCGCAGCTGCAGTGACTGCCGGTGATGGCGCGGCTTAATTGGGCAATTAAACGCAGGCGTTTCCTGTCGAGGCACCAGCTATAAGATCCCCACCTCCCCACGATCATTTTCCCCCAGTCAATCGCACACTCACGCCCCCAGGCTGCCCTCAATCCTCCGCGAATCGCCGCTGACAGAGCCCCCTCCGGCGACCGATTCAGGTGAGCCTCGAGTTTCCCTCTGTCTCTCATTCACCCTATCTTGTTCAGAGAACTCATACGCATCTTCTGACACTCGCCGTTTGCCTTCGCATGACCCCTAGCTTCGGCAACGTCGACGACTGACCGCCACCGCCTCCTGCACAAACTCCGGCGAGCTCTAGTGGTAAGTCCAGACCGCCCCGAACCTTGTCGTTCACGCTCGCATGTATTCCGTGAACTTCCGCATCTAACCACACCTTTCTTTGGCATCCTAGTAATCTACAACGTCGCCTCCGACCTCGAGCAGAACCGCCGCTGCCAGATCCAACTCCGACGAGAAATCTACCGTGACCCTGAGCGCCCCTTGCCGAGCTGATCACACGTCGAGCTTCTCCACACCCTCGCGGTCTCGGTGAGCATCTTTCCCATCCCCCTAGCGATCTGTACCGCCGGCGCCGCCACCGTCTGGCCGTCGCCGCCACGCATAGCTGAGGAGCGCCGCCCGATTTTGGCCGATTGATTTAGAACGTTGGATCTGTATCGTAGCGCTAGGATAGATTCACTTAATCCCGAAGCGGTACGCGATCTGGAGCGTACGATCTGTTTAAAATCCTGCGGCTGCAGAGCGTGATCCGACCGAAGCGGTACGCGCCAATCACAGCGCGACGCGTGGCTAGGGTTAGATCTGAATTTAGAATTTAAAACCAGATTTAGATTCAAACTTCAAATGCTTATAACTTTTGAATGCCACGTTAGATTTTTGGAAACTTTATACCGTTGGATTCAGTGAAACAAGACCTTTCTGAATATCCACTTTATTTATCATATAGTAACAGTTAAAAATGTTTTTATTGTGGAACATGTTTAGGGCTATTTTAAATATAGTTCTATTCTTGTATATTATCTTGGGGCCAAATAAGTTTAGTTGGCAAACTTGTGTCATGTTAAGTTTCTATACTCATGAACATACTTGGTACAATTTTCAAAAAATCACCACTAGATAAATTCTTGCATGCATGCATTCATGTTATTTTTGATTGTATATAATTGTGTGTAAATGTATGTTATTTTCTTGTGTAGAGTTTGCTAGTGATTGTGATTGTGAAGAGTGCTACTCTCCCCACTACCAAGGCAAGTGATATTTTCATGAATTTGCTATTTTAGATTTTATACTTGCATTAGATATTTTGCTAAAGTAAAATGCATGATATTTTGCTTAATACTAAGATGGGAAATCCTAAGTAGAGTGAAATAGTAGAATTGCTAGGGAAAATTTTCCTAAGATAAGATACCATACTTTGCTTAGACTAGCCCATAGTAAACAAGGGTGGTGAACATCTATTTACTCTATGATAAAAATATTCTAAGTCAAAGGGACTTATATTTTCTTAATAAAACAACTAAGTCAAATGAACCTCCTGGGTGGAATGGAAAGATTGGGTTATGTTGAGTGGTTACACAAGGCCATGGACTTGGGTTGTGTATCTCACTTGTGGAATGCCACCCAGGCACAAAGGGATTTGGAGGCCAAGTGTTGAGAAAGCTTACAGTGCAACCACCTGGCAATATGGGCTCTGCCATGATCGTATAGGTTGCTAGAACTTAGTCATTTTGGACATATGGTGGTAGTTGGGTTGATAGGTTGGAGCGCGTCCACTTTGACTAAGGAAAAGCTTCTGAAAGGTCCTGTCTTGGGAAACCAAGTCTGGTGGGGAAAGTGCACAACCTCTGCAGACGGAAAACCTAAGTACTTAGCCTTGTCCAAGGAAATGGACACTTTGAGTATCAAGACATGGAAGCTACAAGAATCTCATCACTCCAACTTCTACAATAAAAATTTGTGGGTGAACAAGGGTGAAGGACCCCAATGTCTATTGGTGGTTTTCTTTGGGAATGTTTTTGACAAAGAAAAGCTTAGCAATTTCAACTAATAGGAAAAATATATTTTCAAGCAAAAGCAAGCCAAGCTACACTTAACCAAAATGCATATAGCTGTATAGTCCACTTAAAATATACCAAGGTACCACTTGCCAATACTATTCTAAAGTATTGACCCTCTGTGGCTGTAACTTGTGATGTTGCAGGTTACTCCGATGATGATTAGGAGTCATGAGTCTACACTCAACATGCTTGCCTGTGGCACATGAAGATGAAGACTTGTGTTTATTTATTTGTTCCTTAAAACTCTTGTATTAGGCCTATGGCCATGAGTTGTAAAAGACTATATTTTATCTCTGGAATGAATGTAATAAACGACCTTTGTATCTGTGTACTTCATCTTAAACTGTGGATGCTAGCATTGATCCAGGGACTAGCATTGTAATCACAGGGATCCTTTCCTCTATAAAGGAGGGGTCTAACAATACATGTTTGAGAGGTATGACCAAAAACTTGTCGTTTTCGCGTTTTATGACCGTTTTCATGAGCTATTGCCCATAGTTTTGGGGCTCTAGGGAGATTTCCATGGCCCGAAATACCTGATACATATTTGAGAGACATGACCAAAAACGCATTATTTCTCGTTTTATGGTTGTTTTCATGAGCTATTACCCACGGTTTGGGGGTTCCAGGGAGATTTACAACGATCGTAAGACTTTATAGATGTTTGAGAGTTAAGACAAAAAACTTGCCATTTTTGCGTTTATGGCTATTTTCATGAGCTATTGCCCATAGTTTTGGAGTTCTAGTGCGATTTACGGTGATAATAAGAACCGATACATGTTTGAGAGTTATTAAAGAAAACTAGTCGTTTTCGTGTTTTATGGCCGTTTTCATAAGCTATTGGCCACAATTTTGTGGTTCCATGGGGATTTGCGTGGCCCGCAAGACCAGATTCATGTCTGAGAATGATGACAAAAAAACTCGTCGTTTTTTTCTTCTTTTACGACCGTTTTCATGAGCAATTAACCATAGTTTTGGGGCACCGGGGCGATTTACAACGACAGTAAGATTCGATACAAGTTTGAGAGATATGAACAAAAACTCATCGATTTCGTGTTCGACGATCATCTTCATGAGCTATTGCACATAGTTTTGGGGCTGTAGGGCGATTTTCATAGCACATATGACCTGATACTTGTCTGAGAGATATGACCAAAAACTTATTGTTTTCTCGTTTTATGGTTGTTTTCATGAGCTATTGCCCATAGTTTTGGGGCTCTAGGGCTATTTTCTTGGCCCATATGACCCGATACATGTCTGAGAGATATGACCAAAAACTTATCATTTTCTCGTTTTATGGTCGTTTTCATGAGCTATTGCCCAGAATTTTGGGGCTCTAAGGCGATTTGCATGGCCCATATGACCCGATACATGTCTGAGAGATATGACCAAAAACTTATCGTTTTCTCGTTTTATGGTCGTTTTCATGAGCTATTGCCCATAATTTTGGGGCTCTAAGGCGATTTGCAAGGCCCATATGACGCGATACATGTCTGAGAGATATGACCAAAAACTTATCGTTTTCTCGTTTTATGGTCGTTTTCATGAGATATTGCCCACGGTTTCGGGGTTCTACGGAGATTTACAATGATCGTAAGACTCGATACTTGTTAGAGAGTTAAGACCAAAACTCGTCGTTTTCGCGTTTATGGCTGTTTTCATGACCTATTGTCCACAATTTTGGGGTTCTAGTGCGGTTTACGAAAACCGTAAGACCCGATACATGTTTGAGAGTTATTACCAAAAAATTGTCGTTTTCATGTTTTATGGCCGTTTCATGAGCTATTGCCGACAATTTTATGATTCCATGGGGATTTGCGTGGCCTGTTATACTAGACTCATGTTTGAGAGGTATGACCAAAAAATCATCATTTTCACGTTTTACGAGCATTTTTATGAGCTATTGCCCATAGTTTTGGGGCAACGGGGCGATGTACAACGACCGTAAGATTCGATACATGTTCGAGAGATACGACCGAAAACTCGTTGGTTTCTTGTTTGATGGCCATTTTCGTGAAATATGGGCGATTCATGTTTGAGATTTATGACCAAAAACTTGTCTTTTTCGTGTTATACTACCGTTTTCATGAGCTATTGCCCACAGTTTTGGGGCTCCAGGGTGATTTGCATGGCCCATAAGAATTGATAGATGTTTGAGAGATATGACCAAAAACTCATTGTTTTTCGCGTTTGATGACCACATTCATGAGCTATTCCCCGCAGTTTTGGGGTTCAAGTGATATTTACAATGACCGTAAGACTTAAAACATGTTTGAGAGGGATGAGCAAAAACTATTCGTTTTACGACCATTTACATGAGTTATTTCCCGTAGTTTTGGGGCTTCATGACGAATTGCATGGAACGTAAGACCTGATACATGTTTGAGAGATATGACCAAAAAATCATCGTTTTCTCGTTTTATGGTCGTTTTATGAGCTATTGGCCACAGTTTTGGGGTTCCAGGGAGATTTACAATGACCGTATGACTCGATACATATTTGAGAGTTAAGACCAAAAACCTGCCATTTATGGGTTTATGGCTGTTTTCATGGGCTATTGCCCACGGTTTGGGGGTTCTAGTGCAATTTATGATGACTGTAAGACCCGATACATATTTGAGAGTTATTACCAAAAACTTGTATTTTTCATGTTTTATGGCCGTTTCATGAGCTATTGCCCACAATTTTGTGATTCCATGGGGATTTGCGTGGCCTGTTATACTAGACTCATGTTTGAGAGTTATGATCAAAAAATCATCATTTTCACGTTTTACGAGCATTTTTTTGAGCTATTGCCCACAGTTTTAGGGCAACGGGGCGATGTACAACGACCGTAATATTCGATACATGTTGGAGAGATACGACCAAAAAGTCGTTGGTTTCTTGTTTGATGGCCATTTTCATGAAATATGCGCGATTCATGTTTGAGATTTATGATAAAAACTTGTTGTTTTCGAGTTTTACGACCGTTTTCATGAGCTATTGCCCACAGTTTTGGGGCTCCAGGGTGATTTGCATGGTCCATAAGAATTGCTAGATGTTTGAGAGATATGACCAAAAACTCGTTGTTTTTCGTGTTTGATGACCATATTCATGAGCTATTTCCCATAGTTTTGGGGTTCAAGTGAGATTTACAATGACCGTAAGACTTAAAACATGTTTGAGAGGGATGACCAAAAACTATTCGTTTACGACCATTTTCATGAGTTATTTCCCATAGTTTTGGGGCTTCATGACAAATTGCATGGAACGTAAGACCTGATACATGTTTGAGAGATATGACCATAAAATCATCGTTTTCTCATTTTATGGTCGTATTCATGAGCTATTGGCCACAGTTTTGAGGTTCCAGCGAGATTTACAATGACGGTAAGAGTCGATACATATTTGAGAGTTAAGACCAAAAACCTGTCGTTTATGCGTTTATGGTTGTTTTCATGAGCTATTGCCCATGGTTTGTGGGTTCTACTTTAATTTATTATGACCATAAGACCCGATATATATTTGAGAGTTTTATGGCCATTTTCATGTGCTATTTCGCACAATTTTGTGGTTCCATGGGGATTTGCGTGGCCCGTAAGACCAGATTCATGTTTGAGAATTATGACCAAAAGCTCGTTGTTTTCGCGATTTACGACCTTTTTCATGAGCTATTGCCAACAGTTTTGGGGCACCAGGGCAATTTTTCAATGACCGTAAGACTCGATACATGTTTGAGAGATATGACCAAAAACTCATCATTTCATATTTGATAGTTAAGGCCAAAAACTTGTAGTTTTATTCTTTTATGGCCGTTTTCATGAGCTACTTCCCATGGTTTTGGTGTACCAGTGCGATTTACGATGACCTAAGACCAGATACATGTTTGAGAGGTATGACCAAAAACTTGTCGTTTTCGCGTTTTATGACCGTTTTCATGAGCTATTGCCCATAGTTTTGGGGCTCTAGGGAGATTTCCATGGCCCGAAATACCTGATACATATTTGAGAGACATGACCAAAAAAGCATTATTTCTCGTTTTATGGTTGTTTTCATGAGCTATTACCCACGGTTTGGGGGTTCCAGGGAGATTTACAACGATCGTAAGACTTTATACACGTTTGAGAGTTAAGACAAAAAACTTGACATTTTTGCGTTTATGGCTATTTTCATGAGCTATTGCCCATAGTTTTGGAGGTCTGTTGCGATTTACGGTGACAATAAGAACCGATACATGTTTGAGAGTTATTAAAGAAAACTAGTCGTTTTCGTGTTTTATGGCCGTTTTCATAAGCTATTGGCCACAATTTTGTGGTTCCATGGGGATTTGCGTGGCCCGCAAGACCAGATTCATGTCTGAGAATGATGACAAAAAAACTCGTCATTTTTTTCTTTTTTTACGACCGTTTTCATGAGCTATTTCCCATAGTTTTGGGGCACCGGGGCGATTTACAACGACAGTAAGACTCGATACAAGTTTGAGAGATATGAACAAAAACTCATCGATTTCGTGTTCGACGATCATTTTCATGAGCTATTGCACATAGTTTTGGGGCTGTAGGGCGATTTTCATAGCCCATATGACCTGATACTGGTCTGAGAGATATGACCAAAAACTTATTGTTTTCTCGTTTTATGGTTGTTTTCATGAGCTATTGCCCATAGTTTTGGGGCTCTAGGGCTATTTTCTTGGCCCATATGACCCGATACATGTCTGAGAGATATGACCAAAAACTTATCATTTTCTCATTTTATGGTCGTTTTCATGAGCTATTGCCCATAATTTTGGGGCTCTAAGGCGATTTGCATGGCATATGACCCGATACATGTCTGAGAGATATGACCAAAAACTTATTGTTTTCTCGTTTTATGGTCGTTTTCATGAGCTATTGCCCATAATTTTGGGGCTCTAAGGCGATTTGCAAGGCCCATATGACGCGATACATGTCTAAGAGATATGACCAAAAACTTATCGTTTTCTTGTTTTATGGTTGTTTTCATGATCTATTGCCAACGGTTTAGGGGTTCCAAGGAGATTTACAATGATCGTAAGACTCGATACTTGTTAGAGAGTTAAGACCAAAAACTCATCGTTTTTGCGTTTATGGCTATTTTCATGACCTATTGTCCACAATTTTGGGGTTCTAGTGCGGTTTACGACAACCGTAAGACCCGATACATGTTTGAGAGTTATTACCAAAAAATTGTCGTTTTCATGTTTTATGGCCGTTTCATGAGCTATTGCCCACAATTTTATGATTCCATGGGGATTTGCGTGGCCTGTTATACTAGACTCATGTTTGAGAGTTATGACCAAAAAATCATCATTTTCACGTTTTACGAGCATTTTTATGAGCTATTGCCCACAATTTTGGGGCAACGGGGCGATGTACAACGACCGTAAGATTCGATACATGTTCGAGAGATACGACCGAAAACTCGTTGGTTTCTTGTTTGATGGCCATTTTCGTGAAATATGGGCGATTCATGTTTGCGATTTATGACCAAAAACTTGTCATTTTCGTGTTTTACGACCGTTTTCATGAGCTATTGCCCATAGTTTTGGGGCTCCAGGGTGATTTGCATGGCCCATAAGAATTGATAGATGTTTGAGAGATATGACCAAAAACTCATTATTTTTCGTGTTTGATGACCATATTCATGAGCTATTTTCCTCAGTTTTGGGGTTCAACTGATATTTACAATGACCGTAAGACTTAAAACATGTTTGAGAGGGATGAGCAAAAACTATTCGTTTTACGACCATTTTCATGAGTTATTTCCCGTAGTTTTGGGGCTTCATGACGGATTGCATGGAACGTAAGACCTGATACATGTTTGAGAGATATGACCAAAAAATCATCGTTTTCTCGTTTTATGGTCGTTTTATGAGCTATTGGCCACAGTTTTGAAGTTCCAGGGAGATTTACAATGACCGTATGACTCGATACATATTTGAGAGTTAAGACCAAAAACCTGCCGTTTATGCGTTTATGGCTGTTTTCATGGGCTATTGCCCACGGTTTGGGGGTTCTAGTGCAATTTATGATGACCGTAAGACCCGATACATATTTGAGAGTTATTACCAAAAACTTGTATTTTTCATGTTTTATGGCCGTTTCATGAGCTATTGCCCACAATTTTGTGATTTCATGGGGATTTGCGTGGCCTGTTATACTAGACTCATGTTTGAGAGTTATGATAAAAAAACCATCATTTTCACGTTTTACGAGCATTTTCATGAGCTATTTCCCACAGATTTGGGGCAACAGGGCGATGTACAACGACCGTAATATTCGATACATGTTTGAGAGATACGACCAAAAACTCGTTGGTTTCTTGTTTGATGGCCATTTTCATGAAATATGGGCGATTCATGTTTGAGATTTATGATAAAAACTTGTTGTTTTCGTGTTTTACGACCGTTTTCATGAGCTATTGCCCACAGTTTTGGGGCTCCAGGGTGATTTGCATGGTCCAGAAGAATTGATAGATGTTTGAGAGATATGACCAAAACCTCGTTGTTTTTCGTGTCTGATGACCATATTCATGAGCTATTTCCCATAGTTTTGGGGTTCAAGTGAGATTTACAATGACCGTAAGTCTTAAAACATGTTTGAGAGGGATGAGCAAAAACTATTCGTTTTACGACCATTTTCATGAGTTATTTCCCGTAGTTTTGGGGCTTCATGACGGATTGCATGGAACGTAAGACCTGATACATGTTTGAGAGATATGACCAAAAAATCATCGTTTTCTCGTTTTATGGTCGTTTTATGAGCTATTGGCCACAGTTTTGAAGTTCCAGGGAGATTTACAATGACCGTATGACTCGATACATATTTGAGAGTTAAGACCAAAAACCTGCCGTTTATGCGTTTATGGCTGTTTTCATGGGCTATTGCCCACGGTTTGGGGGTTCTAGTGCAATTTATGATGACCGTAAGACCCGATACATATTTGAGAGTTATTACCAAAAACTTGTATTTTTCATGTTTTATGGCCGTTTCATGAGCTATTGCCCACAATTTTGTGATTTCATGGGGATTTGCGTGGCCTGTTATACTAGACTCATGTTTGAGAGTTATGATAAAAAAACCATCATTTTCACGTTTTACGAGCATTTTCATGAGCTATTTCCCACAGATTTGGGGCAACAGGGCGATGTACAACGACCGTAATATTCGATACATGTTTGAGAGATACGACCAAAAACTCGTTGGTTTCTTGTTTGATGGCCATTTTCATGAAATATGGGCGATTCATGTTTGAGATTTATGATAAAAACTTGTTGTTTTCGTGTTTTACGACCGTTTTCATGAGCTATTGCCCACAGTTTTGGGGCTCCAGGGTGATTTGCATGGTCCAGAAGAATTGATAGATGTTTGAGAGATATGACCAAAACCTCGTTGTTTTTCGTGTCTGATGACCATATTCATGAGCTATTTCCCATAGTTTTGGGGTTCAAGTGAGATTTACAATGACCGTAAGTCTTAAAACATGTTTGAGAGGGATGAGCAAAAACTATTCGTTTTACGACCATTTTCATGAGTTATTTCCTGTAGTGTTGGGGCTTCATGAAGAATTGCATGGAACATAAGACCTGATACATGTTTGAGAGATATGACCATAAAATCATCGTTTTCTCGTTTTATAGTCGTTTTATGAGCTATTGGCCATAGTTTTGAGGTTCCAGGGAGATTTACAATGACCGTATGACTCGATACATATTTGAGAGTTAAGACCAAAAACCTGCCGTTTATGTGTTTATGGCTGTTTTCATGGGCTATTGCCCACGGTTTGGGGGTTCTAGTGCAATTTATGATGACCGTAAGATCGATACATATTTGAGAGTTATTACCAAAAACTTGTAGTTTTTGTGTTTTATGGCCGTTTCATGAGCTATTGCCCACAGTTTTGTGGTTCCATGGGTATTTGCGTGGCCTATAAGACCAGATAAATATTTGATATTTAATGACCAAAAACTTGTCGTTTTCACGTTTTACGGCGGTTTTCATGAGCTATTGCGCACAGTTTTGGGGCACCAGGGAGATTTACAACGATCATAAGACTCGATACATGTTTGAGAGTTAAGACCAAACTCGTCGTTTTCTTGTTTATGGCTGTTTTCACCAGCTATTACCCACGGTTTTGGGGTTCTAGTGCGATTTACGACGACCGTAAGACCCGATACATGTTTGAGAGTTATTACCAAAAACTTTTTTCCCGTGATTTATGGCCATTTTCATGTGCTATTGCCCATAATTTTGTGGTTCCATGGGGATTTGCGTGGCCCGTAAGACCAGATTCATGTTTGAGTATGACCAAAAGCTCGTCGTTCTCGCGTTTTACGACCGTTTTCATGAGCTATTGCCAACAGTTTTGGGGCACGAGGGAAATTTTACAATGACTGTAAGACTCAATACATGTTTAAGAGATCTAAACAAAAACTCATCGTTTTCGTGTTTGACGACAGATTTGATGACCTATGGCCCAGGATTTTGGCGTATTAGGAAGATTTAGAACGACAGTAATACTTGATACAGGTTTTGGGGTTCGAGAAAGATTTACAACAACTGTAAGACTCGATACATGTTTGAGAGTTAAGACCAAAACTCACTGTTTTCTTGTTTATGGCTGTTTTCATGAGCTATTTCCCACGGTTTTGGGGTTCTAGTACGATTTAGGACGACCGTAAGACCTGATACATGTTTGAGATTTATTACCAAACACTTGTTGTTTTCGTGATTTATGGCCATTTTCATGTGCTATTGCCCACAATTTTGTGGTTCCATGGGGATTTGCGTGGCCCGTAAGACCAGATTCATGTTTGAGAATTATGACCAAAAGCTCGTCGTTTTCGCGTTTTATGACCTTTTTCATGAGCTATTGCCAATAGTTTTGGGGCACCAGGGAAATTTTACAACGACCGTAAGACTCGATACATGTTTGAGAGATATGACCAAAAACTCATCATTTCATATTTGATAGTTAAGGACAAAAACTTGTAATTTTATTCTTTTAAGGCCGTTTTCATGAGCTACTTCCCATGGACCTAAGACCAGATACATGTTTGTGAGGTATGACCAAAAACTTGTCGTTTTCGCGTTTTATGACCATTTCATGAGCTATTGCCCATAGTTTTGGGGCTCTAGGGAGATTTCCATGGCCCATAATACCTGATACATATTTGAGAGATATGACCAAAAACGCATTACTTCTCGTTTTATGTTTGTTTTCATGAGCTATTACCCACGGTTTTGGGGTTCCAGGGAGATTTACAACGACCGTAAGACTTTATACATGTTTGAGAGTTAAGACAAAAACTTGCCATTTTTGTGTTTATGGCTGTTTTCATCAGCTATTTCCCATAGTTTTGGAGTTCTGGTGCGATTTCCGATGACAATAAGAACCGAAACATGTTTTATAGTTATTAAAGAAAACTAGTCGTTTTCCTGTTTTATTGCCGTTTTCATAAGCTATTGGCCACAATTTTGTGGTTCCATGGGGATTTGCGTGGCCCGTAAGACAAGATTCATGTTTGAGAATGATGAAAAAAACTCGTCGTTTTTTCTTTATTTACGACCGTTTTCATGAGCTACTTCCCATTGTTTTGGGGCACCGGGGCGATTTACAACGACAGTAAGACTCGATACATGTTTGAGAGATATGACCAAAAACTCGTCGATTTCGTGTTCGACGATCATTTTCATGAGCTATTGCCCATAGTTTTGGGGCTCTAGGGCGATTTTCATAGCCCATATGACCTGATACATGTCTGAGAGATATGACCAAAAACTTATCGTTTTCTCGTTTTATGGTTGTTTTCATGAGCTATTGCCCATAATTTTGGGGCTCTAGGGCTATTTTCATGGCACGTATGACCCGATACATGTTTGAGAGATATGACCAAAAACTTATCGTTTTCTCGTTTTATGGTCGTTTTCATGAGCTATTGCCCATAATTTTGGGGCTCTAAGGCGATTTGCATGGCCCATATGACCCGATACATGTCTGAGAGATATGACCAAAAACTTATCGTTTTCTCGTTTTATGGTCGTTTTCATGAGCTATTGCCCATAATTTTGGGGCTCTAAGGCGATTTGCATGGCCCATATGACGCGATACATGTCTGAGAGATATGACCAGAAACTTATCGTTTTCTCATTTTATGGTCGTTTTCATGAGCTATTGCCCACGGTTTTGGGGTTCTAAGGAGATTTACAATGATCGTAAGACTCGATACTTTTTAGAGAGTTAAGACCAAAAACTCATCGTTTTTGCGTTTATGGCTGTTTTCATGACCTATTGTCCACAATTTTGGGGTTCTAGTGCGGTTTACGACAACCGTAAGATCCGATACATGTTTGAGAGTTATTACCAAAAATTTGTCGTTTTCATGTTTTATGGCCGTTTCATGAGCTATTGCCCACAATTTTGTGATTCCTTGGGGATTTGCGTGGCCTGTTATACTAGACTCATGTTTGAGAGTTATGACCAAAAAATCATCATTTTCACGTTTTACGAGCATTTTTATGAGCTATTGCCCACAGTTTTGGGGCAACGGGGCGATGTAAAACGACCGTAAGATTCGATACATGTTTGAGAGATAAGACCGAAAACTCGTTGATTTCTTGTTTGATGGCCATTTTCATGAAATATGGGCGATTCATGTTTGAGATTTATGACCAAAAACGTGTCGTTTTCGTGTTTTACGACCGTTTTCATGAGCTATTGCCCACAGTTTTGGGGCTCCAGGGTGATTTGCAAGGCCCATATGAATTGATAGATGTTTGAGAGATATGACAGAAAACTCATTGTTTTTCGTGTTTGATGACCATATTCATGAGCTATTTCTCACAGTTTTGGGGTTCAAGCGATATTTACAATGACCGTAAGACTTAAAACATGTTTGAGAGGGATGAGCAAAAACTATTCGTTTTACGACCATTTTCATGAGTTATTTCCCGTAGTTTTGGGGCTTCATGACGAATTGCATGGAACGTAAGACCAGATACATGTTTGAGAGATATGAACAAAAAATCATTGTTTTCTCGTTTTATGGTCGTTTTATGAGCTATTGGCCACAGTTTTGAGGTTCTAGGGAGATTTACAATGATCGTATGACTCGATACATATTTGAGAGTTAAGACCAAAAACCTGCCGTTTATGCGTTTATGGCTGTTTTCATGGGCTATTGCCCACGGTTTGGGGGTTCTAGTGCAATTTATGATGACCGTAAGACCCGATACATATTTGAGAGTTATTACCAAAAACTTGTAGTTTTTGTGTTTTATGTCCAATTCATGAGGTATTGCCCACAGTTTTGTGGTTCCATGGGGATTTGCGTGGCCTATAAGACCAGATAAATATTTAATATTTAATGACCAAAAACTTGTCGTTTTCGCGTTTTACGGCGGTTTTCATGAGCTATTGCCCACAGTTTTGGGGCACCAGGGAGATTTACAACGATCATAAGACTCGATACATGTTCGAGAGTTAAGACCAAAACTCATCGTTTTCTTGTTTATGGGTGTTTTCAGGAGCTATTTCCCATGGTTTTGGGGTTCTAGTGCGATTTACGATGATCGTAAGACCCGATACATGTTTGAGAGTTATTACCAAAAACTTTTTTCCCGTGATTTATGGCCATTTCATATGCTATTGCCCACAATTTTGTGGTTCCATGGGGATTTGCGTGGCACGTAAGACCAAATACATGTTTGAGAATTATGACCAAAAGCTCGTCCTTCTAGCGTTTTACGACCGTTTTCATGAGCTATTGCCAACAGTTTTGGGGCACGAGGGCAATTTTACAACGACTGTAAGACTCAATACATGTTTAGGAGATCTGAACAAAAACTCATCGTTTTCGTGTATGACGACAGATTTCATGACCTATGGCCCAGGATTTTGGCGTATTAGGGAGATTTAGAATGACAGTAATACTTGATACAGGTTTTGGGGTTCGAGAAATATTTACAACAACTGTAAAAGTCGATACATGTTTGAGAGTTAAGACCAAAACTCACCGTTTTCTTGTTTATGGCTGTTTTCGTGAGCTATTTCGCACGGTTTTGGGGTTCTAGTGCTATTTAGGACGACCGTAAGACCTGATACTTGTTCGAGATTTATTACCAAACACTTGTTGTTTTCGTGATTTATGGCCATTTTCATGTGCTATTGCCCACAATTTTGTGGTTCCATGGGGATATTGCGTGGCCCGTAAGACCAGATTCATGTTTGAGAATTATGACCAAAAGCTCGTCGTTTTCGCGTTTTACGACCTTTTTCATGAGCTATTGCCAATAGTTTTGGGGCACCAGGGAAATTTTACAACGACCGTAAGACTCGATACATGTTTGAGAGATATGACCAAAAACTCATCATTTCATATTTGATAGTTAAGGACAAAAACTTGTAATTTTATTCTTTTAAGGCCGTTTTCATGAGCTACTTCCCATGGACCTAAGACCAGATACATGTTTGTGAGGTATGACCAAAAACTTGTCGTTTTCGCGTTTTATGACCATTTCATGAGCTATTGCCCATAGTTTTGGGGCTCTAGGGAGATTTCCATGGCCCATAATACCTGATACATATTTGAGAGATATGACCAAAAACGCATTACTTCTCGTTTTATGTTTGTTTTCATGAGCTATTACCCACGGTTTTGGGGTTCCAGGGAGATTTACAACGACCGTAAGACTTTATACATATTTGAGAGTTAAGACAAAAACTTGCCATTTTTGTGTTTATGGCTGTTTTCATCAGCTATTTCCCATAGTTTTGGAGTTCTGGTGCGATTTCCGATGACAATAAGAACCGAAACATGTTTTATAGTTATTAAAGAAAACTAGTCGTTTTCCTGTTTTATTGCCGTTTTCATAAGCTATTGGCCACAATTTTGTGGTTCCATGGGGATTTGCGTGGCCCGTAAGACAAGATTCATGTTTGAGAATGATGAAAAAAACTCGTCGTTTTTTCTTTATTTACGACCGTTTTCATGAGCTACTTCCCATTGTTTTGGGGCACCGGGGCGATTTACAACGACAGTAAGACTCGATACATGTTTGAGAGATATGACCAAAAACTCGTCGATTTCGTGTTCGACGATCATTTTCATGAGCTATTGCCCATAGTTTTGGGGCTCTAGGGCGATTTTCATAGCCCATATGACCTGATACATGTCTGAGAGATATGACCAAAAACTTATCGTTTTCTCGTTTTATGGTTGTTTTCATGAGCTATTGCCCATAATTTTGGGGCTCTAGGGCTATTTTCATGGCACGTATGACCCGATACATGTTTGAGAGATATGACCAAAAACTTATCGTTTTCTCGTTTTATGGTCGTTTTCATGAGCTATTGCCCATAATTTTGGGGCTCTAAGGCGATTTGCATGGCCCATATGACCCGATACATGTCTGAGAAATATGACCAAAAACTTATCGTTTTCTCGTTTTATGGTCGTTTTCATGAGCTATTGCCCATAATTTTGGGGCTCTAAGGCGATTTGCATGGCCCATATGACGCGATACATGTCTGAGAGATATGACCAGAAACTTATCGTTTTCTCATTTTATGGTCGTTTTCATGAGCTATTGCCCACGGTTTTGGGGTTCTAAGGAGATTTACAATGATCGTAAGACTCGATACTTTTTAGAGAGTTAAGACCAAAAACTCATCGTTTTTGCGTTTATGGCTGTTTTCATGACCTATTGTCCACAATTTTGGGGTTCTAGTGCGGTTTACGACAACCGTAAGATCCGATACATGTTTGAGAGTTATTACCAAAAATTTGTCGTTTTCATGTTTTATGGCCGTTTCATGAGCTATTGCCCACAATTTTGTGATTCCTTGGGGATTTGCGTGGCCTGTTATACTAGACTCATGTTTGAGAGTTATGACCAAAAAATCATCATTTTTCACGTTTTACGAGCATTTTTATGAGCTATTGCCCACAGTTTTGGGGCAACGGGGCGATGTAAAACGACCGTAAGATTCGATACATGTTTGAGAGATAAGACCGAAAACTCGTTGATTTCTTGTTTGATGGCCATTTTCATGAAATATGGGCGATTCATGTTTGAGATTTATGACCAAAAACGTGTCGTTTTCGTGTTTTACGACCGTTTTCATGAGCTATTGCCCACAGTTTTGGGGCTCCAGGGTGATTTGCAAGGCCCATATGAATTGATAGATGTTTGAGAGATATGACAGAAAACTCATTGTTTTTCGTGTTTGATGACCATATTCATGAGCTATTTCTCACAGTTTTGGGGTTCAAGCGATATTTACAATGACCGTAAGACTTAAAACATGTTTGAGAGGGATGAGCAAAAACTATTCGTTTTACGACCATTTTCATGAGTTATTTCCCGTAGTTTTGGGGCTTCATGACGAATTGCATGGAACGTAAGACCAGATACATGTTTGAGAGATATGAACAAAAAATCATTGTTTTCTCGTTTTATGGTCGTTTTATGAGCTATTGGCCACAGTTTTGAGGTTCTAGGGAGATTTACAATGATCGTATGACTCGATACATATTTGAGAGTTAAGACCAAAAACCTGCCGTTTATGCGTTTATGGCTGTTTTCATGGGCTATTGCCCACGGTTTGGGGGTTCTAGTGCAATTTATGATGACCGTAAGACCCGATACATATTTGAGAGTTATTACCAAAAACTTGTAGTTTTTGTGTTTTATGTCCGTTTCATGAGGTATTGCCCACAGTTTTGTGGTTCCATGGGGATTTGCGTGGCCTATAAGACCAGATAAATATTTAATATTTAATGACCAAAAACTTGTCGTTTTCGCGTTTTACGGCGGTTTTCATGAGCTATTGCCCACAGTTTTGGGGCACCAGGGAGATTTACAACGATCATAAGACTCGATACATGTTTGAGAGTTAAGACCAAAACTCATCGTTTTCTTGTTTATGGGTGTTTTCAGGAGCTATTTCCCATGGTTTTGGGGTTCTAGTGCGATTTACGATGATCGTAAGACCCGATACATGTTTGAGAGTTATTACCAAAAACTTTTTTCCCGTGATTTATGGCCATTTCATATGCTATTGCCCACAATTTTGTGGTTCCATGGGGATTTGCGTGGCACGTAAGACCAAATACATGTTTGAGAATTATGACCAAAAGCTCGTCCTTCTAGCGTTTTACGACCGTTTTCATGAGCTATTGCCAACAGTTTTGGGGCACGAGGGCAATTTTACAACGACTGTAAGACTCAATACATGTTTAGGAGATCTGAACAAAAACTCATCGTTTTCGTGTATGACGACAGATTTCATGACCTATGGCCCAGGATTTTGGCGTATTAGGGAGATTTAGAATGACAGTAATACTTGATACAGGTTTTGGGGTTCGAGAAATATTTACAACAACTGTAAAAGTCGATACATGTTTGAGAGTTAAGACCAAAACTCACCGTTTTCTTGTTTATGGCTGTTTTCGTGAGCTATTTCGCACGGTTTTGGGGTTCTAGTGCTATTTAGGACGACCGTAAGACCTGATACTTGTTCGAGATTTATTACCAAACACTTGTTGTTTTCGTGATTTATGGCCATTTTCATGTGCTATTGCCCACAATTTTGTGGTTCCATGGGGATATTGCGTGGCCCGTAAGACCAGATTCATGTTTGAGAATTATGACCAAAAGCTCGTCGTTTTCGCGTTTTACGACCTTTTTCATGAGCTATTGCCAATAGTTTTGGGGCACCAGGGAAATTTTACAACGACCGTAAGACTCGATACATGTTTGAGAGATATGACCAAAAACTCATCATTTCATATTTGATAGTTAAGGCCAAAAACTTGTAGTTTTATTCATTTATGGCCGTTTTCATGAGCTACTTCCCATGGTTTTGGTGTACCAGTGCGATTTACGATGACCTAAGACCAGATACATGTTTCAGAGGTATGACCAAAAACTTGTCGTTTTCGTGTTTTATGACCGTTTTCATGAGCTATTGCCCATAGTTTTGGGGCTCTAGGGAGATTTCCATGGCCCGAAATACCTGATACATATTTCTCGTTTTATGGTTGTTTTCATGAGCTATTACCCACGGTTTGGGGGTTCCAGGGAGATTTACAACGATCGTAAGACTTTATACATGTTTGAGAGTTAAGACAAAAAACTTGCCGTTTTTGCGTTTATGGCTGTTTTCATGAGCTATGGCCCATAGTTTTGGAGTTCCAGTGCCATTTACGGTGACAATAAGAACCGATACATGTTTGAGAGTTATTAAAGAAAACTAGTCGTTTTCGTGTTTTATGGCCGTTTTCATGAGCTATTGGCCACAATTTTGTGGTTCCATGGGGATTTGCGTGGACCGCTAGACCAGATTCATGTCTGAGAATGATGACAAAAAAAACTCGACTTTTTTTCTTTTTTTACGACCGTTTTCATGAGCTATTTCCCATAGTTTTGGGGCACCGGGGCGATTTACAACGACAGTAAGACTCGATACAAGGTTGAGAGATATGAACAAAAACTCATCGATTTCGTGTTCGACGATCATTTTCATGAGCTATTGCACATAGTTTTGGGGCTGTAGGGCGATTTTCATAGCCCATATGACCCGATACTTGTCTGAGAGATATGACCAAAAACTTATCGTTTTCTCGTTTTATGGTTGTTTTCATGAGCTATTGCCCATAGTTTTGGGGCTCTAGGGCTATTTTCTTGGCCCATATGACCCGATACATGTGTGAGAGATATGACCAAAAACTTATCATTTTCTCATTTTATGGTCGTTTTCATGAGCTATTGCCCATAATTTTGGGGCTCTAAGGCGATTTGCATGGCCCATATGACCCGATACATGTTTGAGAGATATGACCAAAAACTTATCGTTTTCTCGTTTTATGGTCGTTTTCATGAGCTATTGCCCATAATTTTGGGGCTCTAAGGCGATTTGCAAGGCCCATATGACGTGATACATGTCTGAGAGATATGACCAAAAACTTATCGTTTTCTCGTTTTATGGTCGTTTTCATGAGATATTGCCCACGGTTTCGGGGTTCTACGGAGATTTACAATGATCGTAAGACTCGATACTTGTTAGAGAGTTAAGACCAAAACTCGTCGTTTTCGCGTTTATGGCTGTTTTCATGACCTATTGTCCACAATTTTGGGGTTCTAGTGCGGTTTACGAAAACCGTAAGACCCGATACATGTTTGAGAGTTATTACCAAAAACTTGTCGTTTTCATGTTTTATGGCCGTTTCATGAGCTATTGCCCAGAATTTTGTGATTCCATGGGGATTTGCGTGGCCTGTTATACTAGACTCATCTTTGAGAGTTATGACCAAAAAATCATCATTTTCACGTTTTACGAGCATTTTTATGAGCTATTGTCCACAGTTTTGGGGCAACGGGGCGATGTACAACGACCGTAAGATTCGATACATGTTTGAGAGATACGACAAAAAACTCGTTGGTTTCTTGTTTGAGGGCCATTTTCATGAAATATGGGCGATTCATGTTTGGGATTTATGACCAAAAACTTGTCGTTTTCATGTTTTTGGACCGTTTTCATGAGCTATTGGCCACGGTTTTGAGGTTATAGGGAGATTTACAATGACTGTAAGACTCGATACATATTTGAGAGTTAAGACCAAAAACCTGCCGTTTATGCGTTTATGCTTGTTTTCATGAGCTATTGCCCACGGTTTAGGGGGTTCTAGTGCAATTTATGATGACCGTAAGACCCGATACATATTAGGGAGTTATTCCCAAAAACTTGTAGTTTTTGTGTTTTATGACCGTTTCATGAGCTATTTCCCACAGTTTTGTGGTTCCATGGGGATTTGCGTGGCCTATAAAACCAGGTAAATATTTGAGATTTATGACCAAAAACTTGTCGTTTTCGCGTTTTACGGCGGTTTTCATGAGCTATTGCCCACAGTTTTGGGGCACTAGGGAGATTTACAACAATCGTAAGACTCGATACATGTTTGAGAGTTAAGACCAAAACTCGCCGTTTTCTTGTTTATGGCTGTTTTCACAAGCTATTTCCCACGGTTTTGGGGTTCTAGTGCGATTTACGACGACCGTAAGACCCGATACATGTTTGAGAGTTATTACCAAAAACTTTTTTTCCGTGATTTATGGCCATTTTCATGTGCTATTGCCCACAATTTTGTGGTTCCATGGGGATTTGCGTGCCCCGTAAGACCAGATTCATATTTGAGAATTATGACCAAAAGCTCGCCGTTTTTGCGTTTATGACCTTTTTCATGAGCTAGTGACAACAGTTTTGGGGAACCGGGGCAATTTTACAACGACCGTAAGACTCGATACATGTTTGAGAGATATGACCAAAAACTCATCATTTCATGTTTGATAGTTAAGGCCAAAAACTTGTAGTTTTATTCTTTTATGGCCATTTTCATGAGCTACTTCCCATGGTTTCGGCGTAACAATGCGATTTACGATGACCTAAGACCAGATACATGTTTGAGAGGTATGACCAAAAACTTGTCGTTTTCGCGTTTTATGACCGTTTTCATGAGCTATTGCCCATAGTTTTGGGGCTCTAGGGAGATTTCCATGGCCCGTAAGACCTGATACATATTTGAGAGATATGACCAAAAATGCATTATTTCTCGTTTGATGGTTGTTTTCATGAGCTATTACCCACGGTTTGTGGGTTCCAGGGAGATTTACAACGACCGTAATACTTTATACATGTTTGAGAGTTAAGACAAAAAACTTGCCGTTTTTGCTTTTATGGCTGTTTTCATGAGCTATGGCCCATAGTTTTGGAGTTCCAGTGCGATTTACGATGACAATAAGAACCGATACATGTTTGAGAGTTATTAAAGAAAACTAGTCGTTTTCGTGTTTTATGGCCGTTTTCATAAACTACTGGCCACAATTTTGTGGTTCCATGGGGATTTGCGTGGCCCGTAAGACAATATTCATGTTTGAGAATGATGAAAAAAACTCGTCATTTTTTCTTTATTTACGACCGTTTTCATGAGCTACTTCCCATTGTTTTGGGGCACCGGGGCGATTTACAACGACAGTAAAACTCGATACATGTTTGAGAGATATGACCAAAAACTCGTCGATTACGTGTTCGACGATCATTTTCATGAGCTATAGACCATAGTTTTGGGGCTCTAGGGCGATTTTCATAGCCCATATGACCCGATACATGTCTGAGAGATATGAACAAAAACTTATCGTTTTCTCATTTTATGGTTGTTTTCATGAGCTATTGCCCATAATTTTGGGGTTCTAGGGCTATTTTCATGGCCCATATGACCCGATACATGTCTGAGAGATATGACCAAAAACTTATCGTTTTCTCGTTTTATGGTCGTTTTCATGTGCTATTTCCCATAGTTTTGGGGATCTAAGGCGATTTGCATGGCCCATATGACCCGATACTTGTTTGAGAGCTATGACCAAAAACTTATCGTTTTCTCGTTTTATGCTCGTTTTCATGAGCTATTGCCCACGGTTTCGGGGTTCTATGGAGATTTACAATGATCGTAAGACTCGATACATGTTTGAGAGTTAAGACCAAAACTCGTCGTTTTCGCGTTGATGGCTGTTTTCATGACCTATTGTCCACTTTTTTGGGGTTATAGTGCCATTTACGACGATCGTAAGACCCGATACATGTTTGAGAGTTATTACCAAAAACTTGTCGTTTTCATGTTTTATGGCCATTTCATGAGATATTGCCCAGAATTTTTTGACTCCATGGGGATTTGCGTGGCCTGTTATACTAGACTCATGTTTGAGAGTTATGACCAAAAAATCATCATTTTCAAGTTTTACGAGCATTTTTATGAGGTACTGCCCACAGTTTTGGGGCAACGGGGCGATGTACAACGACCGTAAGATTCGATACATGTTTGAGAGATACGACAAAAAACTCATTGGTTTCTTGTTTGAGGGCCATTTTCATGAAATATGGGCGATTCATGTTTGGGATTTATGACCAAAAACTTGTCATTTTCGTGTTTTTCGACCGTTTTCATGAGCTATTGGCCACGGTTTTGAGGTTAAGGGATATTTACAATGACTGTAAGACTCGATACATATTTGAGAGTTAAGACCAAAAACCTGATGTTTATGCGTTTATGGTTGTTTTCATGAGCTATTGCCCACGGTTTGGGGGTTCTAGTGCAATTTATGATGACCGTAAGACCCGATACATATTAGAGAGTTATTCCCAAAAACTTGTAGTTCTTGTGTTTTATGGCCGTTTCATGAGCTATTGCCCACAGTTTTGTGGTTCCATGGGGATTTGCGTGGCCTATAAGACCAGGTAAATATTTGAGATTTATGACCAAAAACTTGTCGTTTTCGCGTTTTACGGCGGTTTTCATGAGCTATTGCCCACAGTTTTGGGGCACTAGGGAGATTTACAACGATCGTAAGACTCGATACATGTTTGAGAGTTAAGACCAAAACTCGCCGTTTTCTTGTTTATGGCTGTTTTCACAAGCTATTTCCCAAGGTTTTGGGGTTCTAGTGCGATTTACGACGACCGTAAGACCCGATACATGTTTGAGAGTTGTTACCAAAAACTTTTTTTCCGTGATTTATGGCCATTTTCATGTGCTATTGCCCACAATTTTGTGGTTCCATGGGGATTTGCGTGGCCCGTAAGACCAGATTCATGTTTGAGAATTATGACCAAAAGCTCGCCGTTTTTGCGTTTACGACCTTTTTCATGAGCTAGTGACAACAGTTTTGGGGAACCGGGGCAATTTTACAACGACCGTAAGACTCGATACATGTTTGAGAGATATGACCAAAAACTCATCATTTCCTGTTTGATAGTTAAGGCCAAAAACTTGTAGTTTTATTCTTTTATGGCCGTTTTCATGAGCTACTTCCCATGGTTTCGGTGTACCAATGCGATTTACGATGACCTAATACCAGATACATGTTTGAGAGGTATGACCAAAAACTTGTCGTTTTCGCGTTTTATGACCGTTTTCATGAGCTATTGCCCATAGTTTTGGGGCTCTAGGGAGATTTCCATGGCCCGTAAGACCTGATACATATTTGAGAGATATGACCAAAAATGCATTATTTCTCGTTTGATGGTTGTTTTCATGAGCTATTACCCACGGTTTGTGGGTTCCAGGGAGATTTACAACGACCGTAATACTTTATACATGTTTGAGAGTTAAGACAAAAAACTTGCCGTTTTTGCTTTTATGGCAGTTTTCATGAGCTATGGCCCATAGTTTTGGAGTTCCAGTGCGATTTACGATGACAATAAGAACCGATACATGTTTGAGAGTTATTAAAGAAAACTAGTCGTTTTCGTGTTTTATGGCCGTTTTCATAAGCTACTGGCCACAATTTTGTGGTTCCATGGGGATTTGCGTGGCCCGTAAGACAAGATTCATGTTTGAGAATGATGAAAAAAACTCGTCATTTTTTCTTTATTTACGACCGTTTTCATGAGCTACTTCCCATTGTTTTGGGCCACCGGGGCGATTTACAACGACAGTAAAACTCGATACATGTTTGAGAGATATGACCAAAAACTCGTCGATTACGTGTTCGACGATCATTTTCATGAGCTATTGCCCATAGTTTTGGGGCTCTAGGGCGATTTTCATAGCCCATATGACCCGATACATGTCTGAGAGATATGACCAAAAACTTATCGTTTTCTCATTTTATGGTTGTTTTCATGAGCTATTGCCCATAATTTTGGGGCTCTAGGGCTATTTTCATGGCCCATATGACCCGATACATGTCTGAGAGATATGACCAAAAACTTATCGTTTTCTCGTTTTATGCTCGTTTTCATGAGCTATTGCCCACGGTTTCGGGGTTCTACGGAGATTTACAATGATCGTAAGACTCGATACAAGTTTGAGAGTTAAGACCAAAACTCGTCGTTTTCGCGTTGATGGCTGTTTTCATGACCTATTGTCCACTTTTTTGGGGTTATAGTGCCATTTACGACGATCGTAAGACCCGATACATGTTTGAGAGTTATTACCAAAAACTTGTCGTTTTCATGTTTTATGGCCATTTCATGAGATATTGCCTAGAATTTTGTGATTCCATGGGGATTTGCGTGGCCTGTTATACTAGACTCATGTTTGAGAGTTATGACCAAAAAATCATCATTTTCACGTTTTACGAGCATTTTTATGAGCTATTGCCCACAGTTTTGGGGCAACGGGGCGATGTACAACGACCGTAAGATTCGATACATGTTTGAGAGATACGACCAAAAACTCATTGGTTTCTTGTTTGAGGGCCATTTTCATGAAATATGGGCGATTCATGTTTGGGATTTATGACCAAAAACTTGTCATTTTCGTGTTTTTCGACCGTTTTCATGAGCTATTGGCCACGGTTTTGAGGTTATAGGGAGATTTACAATGACTGTAAGACTCGATACATATTTGAGAGTTAAGAACAAAAACCTGCCGTTTATGCGTTTATGGTTGTTTTCATGAGCTATTGCCCATGGTTTGGGGGTTCTAGTGCAATTTATGATGACCGTAAGACCCGATACATATTAGAGAGTTATTCCCAAAAACTTGTAGTTTTTGTGTTTTATGGCCGTTTCATGAGCTATTGCCCACAGTTTTGTGGTTCCATGGGGATTTGCGTGGCCTATAAGACCAGGTAAATATTTGAGATTTATGACCAAAAACTTGTCGTTTTCGCGTTTTACGGCGGTTTTCATGAGCTATTGCCCACAGTTTTGGGGCACTAGGGAGATTTACAACGATCGTAAGACTCGATACATGTTTGAGAGTTAAGACCAAAACTCGCCGTTTTCTTGTTTATGGCTGTTTTCACAAGCTATTTCCCACGGTTTTGGGGTTCTAGTGCGATTTACGACGACCGTAAGACCCGATACATGTTTGAGAGTTATTACCAAAAACTTTTTTTCCGTGATTTATGGCCATTTTCATGTGCTATTGCCCACAATTTTGTGGTTCCATGGGGATTTGCGTGGCCCGTAAGACCAGATTCATGTTTGAGAATTATGACCAAAAGCTCGCCGTTTTTGCGTTTACGACCTTTTTCATGAGCTAGTGACAACAGTTTTGGGGAACCGGGGCAATTTTACAACGACCGTAAGACTCGATACATGTTTGAGAGATATGACCAAAAACTCATCATTTCATGTTTGATAGTTAAGGCCAAAAACTTGTAGTTTTATTCTTTTATGGCCATTTTCATGAGCTACTTCCCATGGTTTCGGTGTACCAATGCGATTTACGATGACCTAAGACCAGATACATGTTTGAGAGGTATGACCAAAAACTTGTCGTTTTCGCGTTTTATGACCGTTTTCATGAGCTATTGCCCATAGTTTTGGGGCTCTAGGGAGATTTCCATGGCCCGTAAGACCTGATACATATTTGAGAGATATGACCAAAAATGCATTATTTCTCGTTTGATGGTTGTTTTCATGAGCTATTACCCACGGTTTGTGGGTTCCAGGGAGATTTACAACGACCGTAATACTTTATACATGTTTGAGAGTTAAGACAAAAAACTTGCCGTTTTTGCTTTTATGGCTGTTTTCATGAGCTATGGCCCATAGTTTTGGAGTTCCAGTGCGATTTACGATGACAATAAGAACCGATACATGTTTGAGAGTTATTAAATAAAACTAGTCATTTTCGTGTTTTATGGCCGTTTTCATAAGCTACTGGCCACAATTTTGTGGTTCCATGGGGATTTGCGTGGCCCGTAAGACAAGATTCATGTTTGAGAATGATGAAAAAAACTCGTCATTTTTTCTTTATTTACGACCGTTTTCATGAGCTACTTCCCATTGTTTTGGGGCACCGGGGCGATTTACAACGACAGTAAAACTCGATACATGTTTGAGAGATATGACCAAAAACTCGTCGATTACGTGTTCGACGATCATTTTCATGAGCTATTGCCCATAGTTTTGGGGCTCTAGGGCGATTTTCATAGCCCATATGACCCGATACATGTCTGAGAGATATGACCAAAAACTTATCGTTTTCTCATTTTATGGTTGTTTTCATGAGCTATTGCCCATAATTTTGGGGCTCTAGGGCTATTTTCATGGCCCATATGACCCGATACATGTCTGAGAGATATGACCAAAAACTTATCGTTTTCTCGTTTTATGCTCGTTTTCATGAGCTATTGCCCACGGTTTCGGGGTTCTACGGAGATTTACAATGATCGTAAGACTCGATACATGTTTGAGAGTTAAGACCAAAACTCGTCGTTTTCGCGTTGATGGCTGTTTTCATGACCTATTGTCCACTTTTTTGGGGTTATAGTGCCATTTACGACGATCGTAAGACCCGATACATGTTTGAGAGTTATTACCAAAAACTTGTCGTTTTCATGTTTTATGGCCATTTCATGAGATATTGCCCAGAATTTTGTGATTCCATGGGGATTTGCGTGGCCTGTTATACTAGACTCATGTTTGAGAGTTATGACCAAAAAATCATCATTTTCACGTTTTACGAGCATTTTTATGAGCTATTGCCCACAGTTTTGGGGCAACGGGGCGATGTACAACGACCGTAAGATTCGATACATGTTTGAGAGATACGACCAAAAACTCATTGGTTTCTTGTTTGAGGGCCATTTTCATGAAATATGGGCGATTCATGTTTGGGATTTATGACCAAAAACTTGTCATTTTCGTGTTTTTCGACCGTTTTCATGAGCTATTGGCCACGGTTTTGAGGTTATAGGGAGATTTACAATGACTGTAAGACTCGATACATATTTGAGAGTTAAGACAAAAACCTGCCGTTTATGCGTTTATGGTTGTTTTCATGAGCTATTGCCCATGGTTTGGGGGTTCTAGTGCAATTTATGATGACCGTAAGACCCGATACATATTAGAGAGTTATTCCCAAAAACTTGTAGTTTTTGTGTTTTATGGCCGTTTCATGAGCTATTGCCCACAGTTTTGTGGTTCCATGGGGATTTGCGTGGCCTATAAGACCAGGTAAATATTTGAGATTTATGACCAAAAACTTGTCGTTTTCGCGTTTTACGGCGGTTTTCATGAGCTATTGCCCACAGTTTTGGGGCACTAGGGAGATTTACAACGATCGTAAGACTCGATACATGTTTGAGAGTTAAGACCAAAACTCGCCGTTTTCTTGTTTATGGCTGTTTTCACAAGCTATTTCCCACGGTTTTGGGGTTCTAGTGCGATTTACGACGACCGTAAGACCCGATACATGTTTGAGAGTTATTACCAAAAACTTTTTTTCCGTGATTTATGGCCATTTTCATGTGCTATTGCCCACAATTTTGTGGTTCCATGGGGATTTGCGTGGCCCGTAAGACCAGATTCATGTTTGAGAATTATGACCAAAAGCTCGCCGTTTTTGCGTTTACGACCTTTTTCATGAGCTAGTGACAACAGTTTTGGGGAACCGGGGCAATTTTACAACGACCGTAAGACTCGATACATGTTTGAGAGATATGACCAAAAACTCATCATTTCATGTTTGATAGTTAAGGCCAAAAACTTGTAGTTTTATTCTTTTATGGCCATTTTCATGAGCTACTTCCCATGGTTTCGGTGTACCAATGCGATTTACGATGACCTAAGACCAGATACATGTTTGAGAGGTATGACCAAAAACTTGTCGTTTTCGCGTTTTATGACCGTTTTCATGAGCTATTGCCCATAGTTTTGGGGCTCTAGGGAGATTTCCATGGCCCGTAAGACCTGATACATATTTGAGAGATATGACCAAAAATGCATTATTTCTCGTTTTATGGTTGTTTTCATGAGCTATTACCCACGGTTTGTGGGTTCCAGGGAGATTTACAACGACCGTAATACTTTATACATGTTTGAGAGTTAAGACAAAAAACTTGCCGTTTTTGCTTTTATGGCTGTTTTCATGAGCTATGGCCCATAGTTTTGGAGTTCCAGTGCGATTTACGATGACAATAAGAACCGATACATGTTTGAGAGTTATTAAATAAAACTAGTCATTTTCGTGTTTTATGGCCGTTTTCATAAGCTACTGGCCACAATTTTGTGGTTCCATGGGGATTTGCGTGGCCCGTAAGACAAGATTCATGTTTGAGAATGATGAAAAAAACTCGTCATTTTTTCTTTATTTACGACCGTTTTCATGAGCTACTTCCCATTGTTTTGGGGCACCGGGGCGATTTACATCGACAGTAAGACTCGATACATGTTTGAGAGATATGACCAAAAACTCGTCGATTACGTGTTCGACGATCATTTTCATGAGCTATTGCCCATAGTTTTGGGGCTCTAGGGCGATTTTCATAGCCCATATGACCCGATACATGTCTGAGAGATATGACCAAAAACTTATCGTTTTCTCATTTTATGGTTGTTTTCATGAGCTATTGCCCATAATTTTGGGGCTCTAGGGCTATTTTCATGGCCCATATGACCCGATACATGTCTGAGAGATATGACCAAAAACTTATCGTTTTCTCGTTTTATGCTCGTTTTCATGAGCTATTGCCCACGGTTTCGGGGTTCTACGGAGATTTACAATGATCGTAAGACTCGATACATGTTTGAGAGTTAAGACCAAAACTCGTCGTTTTCGCGTTGATGGCTGTTTTCATGACCTATTGTCCACTTTTTTGGGGTTATAGTGCCATTTACGACGATCGTAAGACCCGATACATGTTTGAGAGTTATTACCAAAAACTTGTCGTTTTCATGTTTTATGGCCATTTCATGAGATATTGCCCAGAATTTTGTGATTCCATGGGGATTTGCGTGGCCTGTTATACTAGACTCATGTTTGAGAGTTATGACCAAAAAATCATCATTTTCACGTTTTACGAGCATTTTTATGAGCTATTGCCCACAGTTTTGGGGCAACGGGGCGATGTACAACGACCGTAAGATTCGATACATGTTTGAGAGATACGACCAAAAACTCATTGGTTTCTTGTTTGAGGGCCATTTTCATGAAATATGGGCGATTCATGTTTGGGATTTATGACCAAAAACTTGTCATTTTCGTGTTTTTCGACCGTTTTCATGAGCTATTGGCCACGGTTTTGAGGTTATAGGGAGATTTACAATGACTGTAAGACTCGATACATATTTGAGAGTTAAGAACAAAAACCTGCCGTTTATGCGTTTATGGTTGTTTTCATGAGCTATTGCCCATGGTTTGGGGGTTCTAGTGCAATTTATGATGACCGTAAGACCCGATACATATTAGAGAGTTATTCCCAAAAACTTGTAGTTTTTGTGTTTTATGGCCGTTTCATGAGCTATTGCCCACAGTTTTGTGGTTCCATGGGGATTTGCGTGGCCTATAAGACCAGGTAAATATTTGAGATTTATGACCAAAAACTTGTCGTTTTCGCGTTTTACGGCGGTTTTCATGAGCTATTGCCCACAGTTTTGGGGCACTAGGGAGATTTACAACGATCGTAAGACTCGATACATGTTTGAGAGTTAAGACCAAAACTCGCCGTTTTCTTGTTTATGGCTGTTTTCACAAGCTATTTCCCACGGTTTTGGGGTTCTAGTGCGATTTACGACGACCGTAAGACCCGATACATGTTTGAGAGTTATTACCAAAAACTTTTTTTCCGTGATTTATGGCCATTTTCATGTGCTATTGCCCACAATTTTGTGGTTCCATGGGGATTTGCGTGGCCCGTAAGACCAGATTCATGTTTGAGAATTATGACCAAAAGCTCGCCGTTTTTGCGTTTACGACCTTTTTCATGAGCTAGTGACAACAGTTTTGGGGAACCGGGGCAATTTTACAACGACCGTAAGACTCGATACATGTTTGAGAGATATGACCAAAAACTCATCATTTCATGTTTGATAGTTAAGGCCAAAAACTTGTAGTTTTATTCTTTTATGGCCATTTTCATGAGCTACTTCCCATGGTTTCGGTGTACCAATGCGATTTACGATGACCTAAGACCAGATACATGTTTGAGAGGTATGACCAAAAACTTGTCGTTTTCGCGTTTTATGACCGTTTTCATGAGCTATTGCCCATAGTTTTGGGGCTCTAGGGAGATTTCCATGGCCCGTAAGACCTGATACATATTTGAGAGATATGACCAAAAAGCATTATTTCTCGTTTTATGGTTGTTTTCATGAGCTATTACCCACGGTTTGTGGGTTCCAGGGTGATTTACAACGACCGTAATACTTTATACATGTTTGAGAGTTAAGACAAAAAACTTGCCGTTTTTGCTTTTATGGCTGTTTTCATGAGCTATGGCCCATAGTTTTGGAGTTCCAGTGCGATTTACGATGACAATAAGAACCGATACATGTTTGAGAGTTATTAAATAAAACTAGTCGTTTTCGTGTTTTATGGCCGTTTTCATAAGCTACTGGCCACAATTTTGTGGTTCCATGGGGATTTGCGTGGCCCGTAAGACAAGATTCATGTTTGAGAATGATGAAAAAAACTCGTCATTTTTTCTTTATTTACGACCGTTTTCATGAGCTACTTCCCATTGTTTTGGGGCACCGGGGCGATTTACATCGACAGTAAGACTCGATACATGTTTGAGAGATATGACCAAAAACTCGTCGATTACGTGTTCGACGATCATTTTCATGAGCTATTGCCCATAGTTTTGGGGCTCTAGGGCGATTTTCATAGCCCATATGACCCGATACATGTCTGAGAGATATGACCAAAAACTTATCGTTTTCTCATTTTATGGTTGTTTTCATGAGCTATTGCCCATAATTTTGGGGCTCTAGGGCTATTTTCATGGCCCATATGACCCGATACATGTCTGAGAGATATGACCAAAAACTTATCGTTTTCTCGTTTTATGGTCGTTTTCATGAGCTATTGCCCATAGTTTTGGGGATCTAAGGCGATTTGCATGGCCCATATGACCCGATACTTGTTTGAGAGCTATGACCAAAAACTTATCGTTTTCTCGTTTTATGCTCGTTTTCATGAGCTATTGCCCACGGTTTCGGGGTTCTACGGAGATTTACAATGATCGTAAGACTCGATACATGTTTGAGAGTTAAGACCAAAACTCGTCGTTTTCGCGTTTATGGCTGTTTTCATGACCTATTGTCCACTTTTTTGGGGTTATAGTGCCATTTACGACGATCGTAAGACCCGATACATGTTTGAGAGTTATTACCAAAAACTTGTCGTTTTCATGTTTTATGGCCATTTCATGAGATATTGCCCAGAATTTTGTGATTCCATGGGGATTTGCGTGGCCTGTTATACTAGACTCATGTTTGAGAGTTATGACCAAAAAATCATCATTTTCACGTTTTACGAGCATTTTTATGAGCTATTGCCCACAGTTTTGGGGCAACGGGGCGATGTACAACGACCGTAAGGTTCGATACATGTTTGAGAGATACGACCAAAAACTCATTGGTTTCTTGTTTGAGGGCCATTTTCATGAAATATGGGCGATTCATGTTTGGGATTTATGACCAAAAACTTGTCATTTTCGTGTTTTTCGACCGTTTTCATGAGCTATTGGCCACGGTTTTGAGGTTATAGGGAGATTTACAATGACTGTAAGACTCGATACATATTTGAGAGTTAAGACCAAAAACCTGCCGTTTATGCGTTTATGGTTGTTTTCATGAGCTATTGCCCATGGTTTGGGGGTTCTAGTGCAATTTATGATGACCGTAAGACCCGATACATATTAGAGAGTTATTCCCAAAAACTTGTAGTTTTTGTGTTTTATGGCCGTTTCATGAGCTATTGCCCACAGTTTTGTGGTTCCATGGGGATTTGCGTGGCCTATAAGACCAGGTAAATATTTGAGATTTATGACCAAAAACTTGTCGTTTTCGCGTTTTACGGCGGTTTTCATGAGCTATTGCCCACAGTTTTGGGGCACTAGGGAGATTTACAACGATCGTAAGACTCGATACATGTTTGAGAGTTAAGACCAAAACTCGCCGTTTTCTTGTTTATGGCTGTTTTCACAAGCTATTTCCCACGGTTTTGGGGTTCTAGTGCGATTTACGACGACCGTAAGACCCGATACATGTTTGAGAGTTATTACCAAAAACTTTTTTTCCGTGATTTATGGCCATTTTCATGTGCTATTGCCCACAATTTTTTGGTTCCATGGGGATTTGCGTGGCCCGTAAGACCAGATTCATGTTTGAGAATTATGACCAAAAGCTCGCCGTTTTTGCGTTTACGACCTTTTTCATGAGCTAGTGACAACAGTTTTGGGGAACCGGGGCAATTTTACAACGACCGTAAGACTCGATACATGTTTGAGAGATATGACCAAAAACTCATCATTTCATGTTTGATAGTTAAGGCCAAAAACTTGTAGTTTTATTCTTTTATGGCCATTTTCATGAGCTACTTCCCATGGTTTCGGTGTACCAATGCGATTTACGATGACCTAAGACCAGATACATGTTTGAGAGGTATGACCAAAAACTTGTCGTTTTCGCGTTTTATGACCGTTTTCATGAGCTATTGCCCATAGTTTTGGGGCTCTAGGGAGATTTCCATGGCCCGTAAGACCTGATACATATTTGAGAGATATGACCAAAAAGCATTATTTCTCGTTTTATGGTTGTTTTCATGAGCTATTACCCACGGTTTGTGGGTTCCAGGGTGATTTACAACGACCGTAATACTTTATACATGTTTGAGAGTTAAGACAAAAAACTTGCCGTTTTTGCTTTTATGGCTGTTTTCATGAGCTATGGCCCATAGTTTTGGAGTTCCAGTGCGATTTACGATGACAATAAGAACCGATACATGTTTGAGAGTTATTAAATAAAACTAGTCGTTTTCGTGTTTTATGGCCGTTTTCATAAGCTACTGGCCACAATTTTGTGGTTCCATGGGGATTTGCGTGGCCCATAAGACAAGATTCATGTTTGAGAATGATGAAAAAAACTCGTCATTTTTTCTTTATTTACGACCGTTTTCATGAGCTACTTCCCATTGTTTTGGGGCACCGGGGCGATTTACATCGACAGTAAGACTCGATACATGTTTGAGAGATATGACCAAAAACTCGTCGATTACGTGTTCGACGATCATTTTCATGAGCTATTGCCCATAGTTTTGGGGCTCTAGGGCGATTTTCATAGCCCATATGACCCGATACATGTCTGAGATATATGACCAAAAACTTATCGTTTTCTCATTTTATGGTTGTTTTCATGAGCTATTGCCCATAATTTTGGGGCTCTAGGGCTATTTTCATGGCCCATATGACACGATACATGTCTGAGAGATATGGCCAAAAACTTATCGTTTTCTCGTTTTATGGTCGTTTTCATGAGCTATTGCCCATAGTTTTGGGGATCTAAGGCGATTTGCATGGCCCATATGACCCGATACTTGTTTGAGAGCTATGACCAAAAACTTATCGTTTTCTCGTTTTATGCTCGTTTTCATGAGCTATTGCCCACGGTTTCGGGGTTCTACGGAGATTTACAATGATCGTAAGACTCGATACATGTTTGAGAGTTAAGACCAAAACTCGTCGTTTTCGCGTTTATGGCTGTTTTCATGACCTATTGTCCACTTTTTTGGGGTTATAGTGCCATTTACGACGATCGTAAGACCCGATACATGTTTGAGAGTTATTACCAAAAACTTGTCGTTTTCATGTTTTATGGCCATTTCATGAGATATTGCCCAGAATTTTGTGATTCCATGGGGATTTGCGTGGCCTGTTATACTAGACTCATGTTTGAGAGTTATGACCAAAAAATCATCATTTTCACGTTTTACGAGCATTTTTATGAGCTATTGCCCACAGTTTTGGGGCAACGGGGCGATGTACAACGACCGTAAGGTTCGATACATGTTTGAGAGATACGACCAAAAACTCATTGGTTTCTTGTTTGAGGGCCATTTTCATGAAATATGGGCGATTCATGTTTGGGATTTATGACCAAAAACTTGTCATTTTCGTGTTTTTCGACCGTTTTCATGAGCTATTGGCCACGGTTTTGAGGTTATAGGGAGATTTACAATGACTGTAAGACTCGATACATATTTGAGAGTTAAGACCAAAAACCTGCCGTTTATGCGTTTATGGTTGTTTTCATGAGCTATTGCCCATGGTTTGGGGGTTCTAGTGCAATTTATGATGACCGTAAGACCCGATACATATTAGAGAGTTATTCCCAAAAACTTGTAGTTTTTGTGTTTTATGGCCGTTTCATGAGCTATTGCCCACAGTTTTGTGGTTCCATGGGGATTTGCGTGGCCTATAAGACCAGGTAAATATTTGAGATTTATGACCAAAAACTTGTCGTTTTCGCGTTTTACGGCGGTTTTCATGAGCTATTGCCCACAGTTTTGGGGCACTAGGGAGATTTACAACGATCGTAAGACTCGATACATGTTTGAGAGTTAAGACCAAAACTCGCCGTTTTCTTGTTTATGGCTGTTTTCACAAGCTATTTCCCACGGTTTTGGGGTTCTAGTGCGATTTACGACGACCGTAAGACCCGATACATGTTTGAGAGTTATTACCAAAAACTTTTTTTCCGTGATTTATGGCCATTTTCATGTGCTATTGCCCACAATTTTTGGTTCCATGGGGATTTGCGTGGCCCGTAAGACCAGATTCATGTTTGAGAATTATGACCAAAAGCTCGCCGTTTTTGCGTTTACGACCTTTTTCATGAGCTAGTGACAACAGTTTTGGGGAACCGGGGCAATTTTACAACGACCGTAAGACTCGATACATGTTTGAGAGATATGACCAAAAACTCATCATTTCATGTTTGATAGTTAAGGCCAAAAAACTTGTAGTTTTATTCTTTTATGGCCATTTTCATGAGCTACTTCCCATGGTTTCGGTGTACCAATGCGATTTACGATGACCTAAGACCAGATACATGTTTGAGAGGTATGACCAAAAACTTGTCGTTTTCGCGTTTTATGACCGTTTTCATGAGCTATTGCCCATAGTTTTGGGGCTCTAGGGAGATTTCCATGGCCCGTAAGACCTGATACATATTTGAGAGATATGACCAAAAAAGCATTATTTCTCGTTTTATGGTTGTTTTCATGAGCTATTACCCACGGTTTGTGGGTTCCAGGGTGATTTACAACGACCGTAATACTTTATACATGTTTGAGAGTTAAGACAAAAAACTTGCCGTTTTTGCTTTTATGGCTGTTTTCATGAGCTATGGCCCATAGTTTTGGAGTTCCAGTGCGATTTACGATGACAATAAGAACCGATACATGTTTGAGAGTTATTAAATAAAACTAGTCGTTTTCGTGTTTTATGGCCGTTTTCATAAGCTACTGGCCACAATTTTGTGGTTCCATGGGGATTTGCGTGGCCCGTAAGACAAGATTCATGTTTGAGAATGATGAAAAAAACTCGTCATTTTTTCTTTATTTACGACCGTTTTCATGAGCTACTTCCCATTGTTTTGGGGCACCGGGGCGATTTACATCGACAGTAAGACTCGATACATGTTTGAGAGATATGACCAAAAACTCGTCGATTACGTGTTCGACGATCATTTTCATGAGCTATTGCCCATAGTTTTGGGGCTCTAGGGCGATTTTCATAGCCCATATGACCCGATACATGTCTGAGAGATATGACCAAAAACTTATCGTTTTCTCATTTTATGGTTGTTTTCATGAGCTATTGCCCATAATTTTGGGGCTCTAGGGCTATTTTCATGGCCCATATGACCCGATACATGTCTGAGAGATATGACCAAAAACTTATCGTTTTCTCGTTTTATGGTCGTTTTCATGAGCTATTGCCCATAGTTTTGGGGATCTAAGGCGATTTGCATGGCCCATATGACCCGATACTTGTTTGAGAGCTATGACCAAAAACTTATCGTTTTCTCGTTTTATGCTCGTTTTCATGAGCTATTGCCCACGGTTTCGGGGTTCTACGGAGATTTACAATGATCGTAAGACTCGATACATGTTTGAGAGTTAAGACCAAAACTCGTCGTTTTCGCGTTTATGGCTGTTTTCATGACCTATTGTCCACTTTTTGTGGGTTATAGTGCCATTTATGACGATCGTAAGACCCGATACATGTTTGAGAGTTATTACCAAAAACTTGTCGTTTTCATGTTTTATGGCCATTTCATGAGATATTGCCCAGAATTTTGTGATTCCATGGGGATTTGCGTGGCCTGTTATACTAGACTCATGTTTGAGAGTTATGACCAAAAAATCATCATTTTCACGTTTTACGAGCATTTTTATGAGCTATTGCCCACAGTTTTGGGGCAACGGGGCGATGTACAACGACCGTAAGGTTCGATACATGTTTGAGAGATACGACCAAAAACTCATTGGTTTCTTGTTTGAGGGCCATTTTCATGAAATATGGGCGATTCATGTTTGGGATTTATGACCAAAAACTTGTCATTTTCGTGTTTTTCGACCGTTTTCATGAGCTATTGGCCACGGTTTTGAGGTTATAGGGAGATTTACAATGACTGTAAGACTCGATACATATTTGAGAGTTAAGACCAAAAACCTGCCGTTTATGCGTTTATGGTTGTTTTCATGAGCTATTGCCCATGGTTTGGGGGTTCTAGTGCAATTTATGATGACCGTAAGACCCGATACATATTAGAGAGTTATTCCCAAAAACTTGTAGTTTTTGTGTTTTATGGCCGTTTCATGAGCTATTGCCCACAGTTTTGTGGTTCCATGGGGATTTGCGTGGCCTATAAGACCAGGTAAATATTTGAGATTTATGACCAAAAACTTGTCGTTTTCGCGTTTTACGGCGGTTTTCATGAGCTATTGCCCACAGTTTTGGGGCACTAGGGAGATTTACAACGATCGTAAGACTCGATACATGTTTGAGAGTTAAGACCAAAACTCGCCGTTTTCTTGTTTATGGCTGTTTTCACAAGCTATTTCCCACGGTTTTGGGGTTCTAGTGCGATTTACGACGACCGTAAGACCCGATACATGTTTGAGAGTTATTACCAAAAACTTTTTTTCCGTGATTTATGGCCATTTTCATGTGCTATTGCCCACAATTTTGTGGTTCCATGGGGATTTGCGTGGCCCGTAAGACCAGATTCATGTTTGAGAATTATGACCAAAAGCTCGCCGTTTTTGCGTTTACGACCTTTTTCATGAGCTAGTGACAACAGTTTTGGGGAACCGGGGCAATTTTACAACGACCGTAAGACTCGATACATGTTTGAGAGATATGACCAAAAACTCATCATTTCATGTTTGATAGTTAAGGCCAAAAACTTGTAGTTTTATTCTTTTATGGCCATTTTCATGAGCTACTTCCCATGGTTTCGGTGTACCAATGCGATTTACGATGACCTAAGACCAGATACATGTTTGAGAGGTATGACCAAAAACTTGTCGTTTTCGCGTTTTATGACCGTTTTCATGAGCTATTGCCCATAGTTTTGGGGCTCTAGGGAGATTTCCATGGCCCGTAAGACCTGATACATATTTGAGAGATATGACCAAAAAAGCATTATTTCTCGTTTTATGGTTGTTTTCATGAGCTATTACCCACGGTTTGTGGGTTCCAGGGTGATTTACAACGACCGTAATACTTTATACATGTTTGAGAGTTAAGACAAAAAACTTGCCGTTTTTGCTTTTATGGCTGTTTTCATGAGCTATGGCCCATAGTTTTGGAGTTCCAGTGCGATTTACGATGACAATAAGAACCGATACATGTTTGAGAGTTATTAAATAAAACTAGTCGTTTTCGTGTTTTATGGCCGTTTTCATAAGCTACTGGCCACAATTTTGTGGTTCCATGGGGATTTGCGTGGCCCGTAAGACAAGATTCATGTTTGAGAATGATGAAAAAAACTCGTCATTTTTTCTTTATTTACGACCGTTTTCATGAGCTACTTCCCATTGTTTTGGGGCACCGGGGCGATTTACATCGACAGTAAGACTCGATACATGTTTGAGAGATATGACCAAAAACTCGTCGATTACGTGTTCGACGATCATTTTCATGAGCTATTGCCCATAGTTTTGGGGCTCTAGGGCGATTTTCATAGCCCATATGACCCGATACATGTCTGAGAGATATGACCAAAAACTTATCGTTTTCTCATTTTATGGTTGTTTTCATGAGCTATTGCCCATAATTTTGGGGCTCTAGGGCTATTTTCATGGCCCATATGACCCGATACATGTCTGAGAGATATGACCAAA
The DNA here is from genome assembly GCA_910589765.1 of Avena atlantica. Lineage (NCBI taxonomy): Eukaryota > Viridiplantae > Streptophyta > Magnoliopsida > Poales > Poaceae > Avena > Avena atlantica. Next base: position 91,552 of record CAJUWN010000965.1, read on the forward strand.
AACTTATCGTTTTCTCGTTTTATGGTCGTTTTCATGAGCTATTGCCCATAGTTTTGGGGATCTAAGGCGATTTGCATGGCCCATATGACCCGATACTTGTTTGAGAGCTATGACCAAAAACTTATCGTTTTCTCGTTTTATGCTCGTTTTCATGAGCTATTGCCCACGGTTTCGGGGTTCTACGGAGATTTACAATGATCGTAAGACTCGATACATGTTTGAGAGTTAAGACCAAAACTCGTCGTTTTCGCGTTTATGGCTGTTTTCATGACCTATTGTCCACTTTTTTGGGGTTATAGTGCCATTTACGACGATCGTAAGACCCGATACATGTTTGAGAGTTATTACCAAAAACTTGTCGTTTTCATGTTTTATGGCCATTTCATGAGATATTGCCCAGAATTTTGTGATTCCATGGGGATTTGCGTGGCCTGTTATACTAGACTCATGTTTGAGAGTTATGACCAAAAAATCATCATTTTCACGTTTTACGAGCATTTTTATGAGCTATTGCCCACAGTTTTGGGGCAACGGGGCGATGTACAACGACCGTAAGGTTCGATACATGTTTGAGAGATACGACCAAAAACTCATTGGTTTCTTGTTTGAGGGCCATTTTCATGAAATATGGGCGATTCATGTTTGGGATTTATGACCAAAAACTTGTCATTTTCGTGTTTTTCGACCGTTTTCATGAGCTATTGGCCACGGTTTTGAGGTTATAGGGAGATTTACAATGACTGTAAGACTCGATACATATTTGAGAGTTAAGACAAAAACCTGCCGTTTATGCGTTTATGGTTGTTTTCATGAGCTATTGCCCATGGTTTGGGGGTTCTAGTGCAATTTATGATGACCGTAAGACCCGATACATATTAGAGAGTTATTCCCAAAAACTTGTAGTTTTTGTGTTTTATGGCCGTTTCATGAGCTATTGCCCACAGTTTTGTGGTTCCATGGGGATTTGCGTGGCCTATAAGACCAGGTAAATATTTGAGATTTATGACCAAAAACTTGTCGTTTTCGCGTTTTACGGCGGTTTTCATGAGCTATTGCCCACAGTTTTGGGGCACTAGGGAGATTTACAACGATCGTAAGACTCGATACATGTTTGAGAGTTAAGACCAAAACTCGCCGTTTTCTTGTTTATGGCTGTTTTCACAAGCTATTTCCCACGGTTTTGGGGTTCTAGTGCGATTTACGACGACCGTAAGACCCGATACATGTTTGAGAGTTATTACCAAAAACTTTTTTTCCGTGATTTATGGCCATTTTCATGTGCTATTGCCCACAATTTTTGGTTCCATGGGGATTTGCGTGGCCCGTAAGACCAGATTCATGTTTGAGAATTATGACCAAAAGCTCGCCGTTTTTGCGTTTACGACCTTTTTCATGAGCTAGTGACAACAGTTTTGGGGAACCGGGGCAATTTTACAACGACCGTAAGACTCGATACATGTTTGAGAGATATGACCAAAAACTCATCATTTCATGTTTGATAGTTAAGGCCAAAAACTTGTAGTTTTATTCTTTTATGGCCATTTTCATGAGCTACTTCCCATGGTTTCGGTGTACCAATGCGATTTACGATGACCTAAGACCAGATACATGTTTGAGAGGTATGACCAAAAACTTGTCGTTTTCGCGTTTTATGACCGTTTTCATGAGCTATTGCCCATAGTTTTGGGGCTCTAGGGAGATTTCCATGGCCCGTAAGACCTGATACATATTTGAGAGATATGACCAAAAAAGCATTATTTCTCGTTTTATGGTTGTTTTCATGAGCTATTACCCACGGTTTGTGGGTTCCAGGGTGATTTACAACGACCGTAATACTTTATACATGTTTGAGAGTTAAGACAAAAAACTTGCCGTTTTTGCTTTTATGGCTGTTTTCATGAGCTATGGCCCATAGTTTTGGAGTTCCAGTGCGATTTACGATGACAATAAGAACCGATACATGTTTGAGAGTTATTAAATAAAACTAGTCGTTTTCGTGTTTTATGGCCGTTTTCATAAGCTACTGGCCACAATTTTGTGGTTCCATGGGGATTTGCGTGGCCCGTAAGACAAGATTCATGTTTGAGAATGATGAAAAAAACTCGTCATTTTTTCTTTATTTACGACCGTTTTCATGAGCTACTTCCCATTGTTTTGGGGCACCGGGGCGATTTACATCGACAGTAAGACTCGATACATGTTTGAGAGATATGACCAAAAACTCGTCGATTACGTGTTCGACGATCATTTTCATGAGCTATTGCCCATAGTTTTGGGGCTCTAGGGCGATTTTCATAGCCCATATGACCCGATACATGTCTGAGAGATATGACCAAAAACTTATCGTTTTCTCATTTTATGGTTGTTTTCATGAGCTATTGCCCATAATTTTGGGGCTCTAGGGCTATTTTCATGGCCCATATGACCCGATACATGTCTGAGAGATATGACCAAAAACTTATCGTTTTCTCGTTTTATGGTCGTTTTCATGAGCTATTGCCCATAGTTTTGGGGATCTAAGGCGATTTGCATGGCCCATATGACCCGATACTTGTTTGAGAGCTATGACCAAAAACTTATCGTTTTCTCGTTTTATGCTCGTTTTCATGAGCTATTGCCCACGGTTTCGGGGTTCTACGGAGATTTACAATGATCGTAAGACTCGATACATGTTTGAGAGTTAAGACCAAAACTCGTCGTTTTCGCGTTTATGGCTGTTTTCATGACCTATTGTCCACTTTTTGTGGGTTATAGTGCCATTTATGACGATCGTAAGACCCGATACATGTTTGAGAGTTATTACCAAAAACTTGTCGTTTTCATGTTTTATGGCCATTTCATGAGATATTGCCCAGAATTTTGTGATTCCATGGGGATTTGCGTGGCCTGTTATACTAGACTCATGTTTGAGAGTTATGACCAAAAAATCATCATTTTCACGTTTTACGAGCATTTTTATGAGCTATTGCCCACAGTTTTGGGGCAACGGGGCGATGTACAACGACCGTAAGGTTCGATACATGTTTGAGAGATACGACCAAAAACTCATTGGTTTCTTGTTTGAGGGCCATTTTCATGAAATATGGGCGATTCATGTTTGGGATTTATGACCAAAAACTTGTCATTTTCGTGTTTTTCGACCGTTTTCATGAGCTATTGGCCACGGTTTTGAGGTTATAGGGAGATTTACAATGACTGTAAGACTCGATACATATTTGAGAGTTAAGACCAAAAACCTGCCGTTTATGCGTTTATGGTTGTTTTCATGAGCTATTGCCCATGGTTTGGGGGTTCTAGTGCAATTTATGATGACCGTAAGACCCGATACATATTAGAGAGTTATTCCCAAAAACTTGTAGTTTTTGTGTTTTATGGCCGTTTCATGAGCTATTGCCCACAGTTTTGTGGTTCCATGGGGATTTGCGTGGCCTATAAGACCAGGTAAATATTTGAGATTTATGACCAAAAACTTGTCGTTTTCGCGTTTTACGGCGGTTTTCATGAGCTATTGCCCACAGTTTTGGGGCACTAGGGAGATTTACAACGATCGTAAGACTCGATACATGTTTGAGAGTTAAGACCAAAACTCGCCGTTTTCTTGTTTATGGCTGTTTTCACAAGCTATTTCCCACGGTTTTGGGGTTCTAGTGCGATTTACGACGACCGTAAGACCCGATACATGTTTGAGAGTTATTACCAAAAACTTTTTTTCCGTGATTTATGGCCATTTTCATGTGCTATTGCCCACAATTTTTTGGTTCCATGGGGATTTGCGTGGCCCGTAAGACCAGATTCATGTTTGAGAATTATGACCAAAAGCTCGCCGTTTTTGCGTTTACGACCTTTTTCATGAGCTAGTGACAACAGTTTTGGGGAACCGGGGCAATTTTACAACGACCGTAAGACTCGATACATGTTTGAGAGATATGACCAAAAACTCATCATTTCATGTTTGATAGTTAAGGCCAAAAAACTTGTAGTTTTATTCTTTTATGGCCATTTTCATGAGCTACTTCCCATGGTTTCGGTGTACCAATGCGATTTACGATGACCTAAGACCAGATACATGTTTGAGAGGTATGACCAAAAACTTGTCGTTTTCGCGTTTTATGACCGTTTTCATGAGCTATTGCCCATAGTTTTGGGGCTCTAGGGAGATTTCCATGGCCCGTAAGACCTGATACATATTTGAGAGATATGACCAAAAAAGCATTATTTCTCGTTTTATGGTTGTTTTCATGAGCTATTACCCACGGTTTGTGGGTTCCAGGGTGATTTACAACGACCGTAATACTTTATACATGTTTGAGAGTTAAGACAAAAAACTTGCCGTTTTTGCTTTTATGGCTGTTTTCATGAGCTATGGCCCATAGTTTTGGAGTTCCAGTGCGATTTACGATGACAATAAGAACCGATACATGTTTGAGAGTTATTAAATAAAACTAGTCGTTTTCGTGTTTTATGGCCGTTTTCATAAGCTACTGGCCACAATTTTGTGGTTCCATGGGGATTTGCGTGGCCCGTAAGACAAGATTCATGTTTGAGAATGATGAAAAAAACTCGTCATTTTTTCTTTATTTACGACCGTTTTCATGAGCTACTTCCCATTGTTTTGGGGCACCGGGGCGATTTACATCGACAGTAAGACTCGATACATGTTTGAGAGATATGACCAAAAACTCGTCGATTACGTGTTCGACGATCATTTTCATGAGCTATTGCCCATAGTTTTGGGGCTCTAGGGCGATTTTCATAGCCCATATGACCCGATACATGTCTGAGAGATATGACCAAAAACTTATCGTTTTCTCATTTTATGGTTGTTTTCATGAGCTATTGCCCATAATTTTGGGGCTCTAGGGCTATTTTCATGGCCCATATGACCCGATACATGTCTGAGAGATATGACCAAAAACTTATCGTTTTCTCGTTTTATGGTCGTTTTCATGAGCTATTGCCCATAGTTTTGGGGATCTAAGGCGATTTGCATGGCCCATATGACCCGATACTTGTTTGAGAGCTATGACCAAAAACTTATCGTTTTCTCGTTTTATGCTCGTTTTCATGAGCTATTGCCCACGGTTTCGGGGTTCTACGGAGATTTACAATGATCGTAAGACTCGATACATGTTTGAGAGTTAAGACCAAAACTCGTCGTTTTCGCGTTTATGGCTGTTTTCATGACCTATTGTCCACTTTTTTGGGGTTATAGTGCCATTTACGACGATCGTAAGACCCGATACATGTTTGAGAGTTATTACCAAAAACTTGTCGTTTTCATGTTTTATGGCCATTTCATGAGATATTGCCCAGAATTTTGTGATTCCATGGGGATTTGCGTGGCCTGTTATACTAGACTCATGTTTGAGAGTTATGACCAAAAAATCATCATTTTCACGTTTTACGAGCATTTTTATGAGCTATTGCCCACAGTTTTGGGGCAACGGGGCGATGTACAACGACCGTAAGGTTCGATACATGTTTGAGAGATACGACCAAAAACTCATTGGTTTCTTGTTTGAGGGCCATTTTCATGAAATATGGGCGATTCATGTTTGGGATTTATGACCAAAAACTTGTCATTTTCGTGTTTTTCGACCGTTTTCATGAGCTATTGGCCACGGTTTTGAGGTTATAGGGAGATTTACAATGACTGTAAGACTCGATACATATTTGAGAGTTAAGACCAAAAACCTGCCGTTTATGCGTTTATGGTTGTTTTCATGAGCTATTGCCCATGGTTTGGGGGTTCTAGTGCAATTTATGATGACCGTAAGACCCGATACATATTAGAGAGTTATTCCCAAAAACTTGTAGTTTTTGTGTTTTATGGCCGTTTCATGAGCTATTGCCCACAGTTTTGTGGTTCCATGGGGATTTGCGTGGCCTATAAGACCAGGTAAATATTTGAGATTTATGACCAAAAACTTGTCGTTTTCGCGTTTTACGGCGGTTTTCATGAGCTATTGCCCACAGTTTTGGGGCACTAGGGAGATTTACAACGATCGTAAGACTCGATACATGTTTGAGAGTTAAGACCAAAACTCGCCGTTTTCTTGTTTATGGCTGTTTTCACAAGCTATTTCCCACGGTTTTGGGGTTCTAGTGCGATTTACGACGACCGTAAGACCCGATACATGTTTGAGAGTTATTACCAAAAACTTTTTTTCCGTGATTTATGGCCATTTTCATGTGCTATTGCCCACAATTTTTGGTTCCATGGGGATTTGCGTGGCCCGTAAGACCAGATTCATGTTTGAGAATTATGACCAAAAGCTCGCCGTTTTTGCGTTTACGACCTTTTTCATGAGCTAGTGACAACAGTTTTGGGGAACCGGGGCAATTTTACAACGACCGTAAGACTCGATACATGTTTGAGAGATATGACCAAAAACTCATCATTTCATGTTTGATAGTTAAGGCCAAAAAACTTGTAGTTTTATTCTTTTATGGCCATTTTCATGAGCTACTTCCCATGGTTTCGGTGTACCAATGCGATTTACGATGACCTAAGACCAGATACATGTTTGAGAGGTATGACCAAAAACTTGTCGTTTTCGCGTTTTATGACCGTTTTCATGAGCTATTGCCCATAGTTTTGGGGCTCTAGGGAGATTTCCATGGCCCGTAAGACCTGATACATATTTGAGAGATATGACCAAAAAAGCATTATTTCTCGTTTTATGGTTGTTTTCATGAGCTATTACCCACGGTTTGTGGGTTCCAGGGTGATTTACAACGACCGTAATACTTTATACATGTTTGAGAGTTAAGACAAAAAACTTGCCGTTTTTGCTTTTATGGCTGTTTTCATGAGCTATGGCCCATAGTTTTGGAGTTCCAGTGCGATTTACGATGACAATAAGAACCGATACATGTTTGAGAGTTATTAAATAAAACTAGTCGTTTTCGTGTTTTATGGCCGTTTTCATAAGCTACTGGCCACAATTTTGTGGTTCCATGGGGATTTGCGTGGCCCGTAAGACAAGATTCATGTTTGAGAATGATGAAAAAAACTCGTCATTTTTTCTTTATTTACGACCGTTTTCATGAGCTACTTCCCATTGTTTTGGGGCACCGGGGCGATTTACATCGACAGTAAGACTCGATACATGTTTGAGAGATATGACCAAAAACTCGTCGATTACGTGTTCGACGATCATTTTCATGAGCTATTGCCCATAGTTTTGGGGCTCTAGGGCGATTTTCATAGCCCATATGACCCGATACATGTCTGAGAGATATGACCAAAAACTTATCGTTTTCTCATTTTATGGTTGTTTTCATGAGCTATTGCCCATAATTTTGGGGCTCTAGGGCTATTTTCATGGCCCATATGACCCGATACATGTCTGAGAGATATGACCAAAAACTTATCGTTTTCTCGTTTTATGGTCGTTTTCATGAGCTATTGCCCATAGTTTTGGGGATCTAAGGCGATTTGCATGGCCCATATGACCCGATACTTGTTTGAGAGCTATGACCAAAAACTTATCGTTTTCTCGTTTTATGCTCGTTTTCATGAGCTATTGCCCACGGTTTCGGGGTTCTACGGAGATTTACAATGATCGTAAGACTCGATACATGTTTGAGAGTTAAGACCAAAACTCGTCGTTTTCGCGTTTATGGCTGTTTTCATGACCTATTGTCCACTTTTTGTGGGTTATAGTGCCATTTATGACGATCGTAAGACCCGATACATGTTTGAGAGTTATTACCAAAAACTTGTCGTTTTCATGTTTTATGGCCATTTCATGAGATATTGCCCAGAATTTTGTGATTCCATGGGGATTTGCGTGGCCTGTTATACTAGACTCATGTTTGAGAGTTATGACCAAAAAATCATCATTTTCACGTTTTACGAGCATTTTTATGAGCTATTGCCCACAGTTTTGGGGCAACGGGGCGATGTACAACGACCGTAAGGTTCGATACATGTTTGAGAGATACGACCAAAAACTCATTGGTTTCTTGTTTGAGGGCCATTTTCATGAAATATGGGCGATTCATGTTTGGGATTTATGACCAAAAACTTGTCATTTTCGTGTTTTTCGACCGTTTTCATGAGCTATTGGCCACGGTTTTGAGGTTATAGGGAGATTTACAATGACTGTAAGACTCGATACATATTTGAGAGTTAAGACAAAAACCTGCCGTTTATGCGTTTATGGTTGTTTTCATGAGCTATTGCCCATGGTTTGGGGGTTCTAGTGCAATTTATGATGACCGTAAGACCCGATACATATTAGAGAGTTATTCCCAAAAACTTGTAGTTTTTGTGTTTTATGGCCGTTTCATGAGCTATTGCCCACAGTTTTGTGGTTCCATGGGGATTTGCGTGGCCTATAAGACCAGGTAAATATTTGAGATTTATGACCAAAAACTTGTCGTTTTCGCGTTTTACGGCGGTTTTCATGAGCTATTGCCCACAGTTTTGGGGCACTAGGGAGATTTACAACGATCGTAAGACTCGATACATGTTTGAGAGTTAAGACCAAAACTCGCCGTTTTCTTGTTTATGGCTGTTTTCACAAGCTATTTCCCACGGTTTTGGGGTTCTAGTGCGATTTACGACGACCGTAAGACCCGATACATGTTTGAGAGTTATTACCAAAAACTTTTTTTCCGTGATTTATGGCCATTTTCATGTGCTATTGCCCACAATTTTTGGTTCCATGGGGATTTGCGTGGCCCGTAAGACCAGATTCATGTTTGAGAATTATGACCAAAAGCTCGCCGTTTTTGCGTTTACGACCTTTTTCATGAGCTAGTGACAACAGTTTTGGGGAACCGGGGCAATTTTACAACGACCGTAAGACTCGATACATGTTTGAGAGATATGACCAAAAACTCATCATTTCATGTTTGATAGTTAAGGCCAAAAACTTGTAGTTTTATTCTTTTATGGCCATTTTCATGAGCTACTTCCCATGGTTTCGGTGTACCAATGCGATTTACGATGACCTAAGACCAGATACATGTTTGAGAGGTATGACCAAAAACTTGTCGTTTTCGCGTTTTATGACCGTTTTCATGAGCTATTGCCCATAGTTTTGGGGCTCTAGGGAGATTTCCATGGCCCGTAAGACCTGATACATATTTGAGAGATATGACCAAAAAAGCATTATTTCTCGTTTTATGGTTGTTTTCATGAGCTATTACCCACGGTTTGTGGGTTCCAGGGTGATTTACAACGACCGTAATACTTTATACATGTTTGAGAGTTAAGACAAAAAACTTGCCGTTTTTGCTTTTATGGCTGTTTTCATGAGCTATGGCCCATAGTTTTGGAGTTCCAGTGCGATTTACGATGACAATAAGAACCGATACATGTTTGAGAGTTATTAAATAAAACTAGTCGTTTTCGTGTTTTATGGCCGTTTTCATAAGCTACTGGCCACAATTTTGTGGTTCCATGGGGATTTGCGTGGCCCGTAAGACAAGATTCATGTTTGAGAATGATGAAAAAAACTCGTCATTTTTTCTTTATTTACGACCGTTTTCATGAGCTACTTCCCATTGTTTTGGGGCACCGGGGCGATTTACATCGACAGTAAGACTCGATACATGTTTGAGAGATATGACCAAAAACTCGTCGATTACGTGTTCGACGATCATTTTCATGAGCTATTGCCCATAGTTTTGGGGCTCTAGGGCGATTTTCATAGCCCATATGACCCGATACATGTCTGAGAGATATGACCAAAAACTTATCGTTTTCTCATTTTATGGTTGTTTTCATGAGCTATTGCCCATAATTTTGGGGCTCTAGGGCTATTTTCATGGCCCATATGACCCGATACATGTCTGAGAGATATGACCAAAAACTTATCGTTTTCTCGTTTTATGGTCGTTTTCATGAGCTATTGCCCATAGTTTTGGGGATCTAAGGCGATTTGCATGGCCCATATGACCCGATACTTGTTTGAGAGCTATGACCAAAAACTTATCGTTTTCTCGTTTTATGCTCGTTTTCATGAGCTATTGCCCACGGTTTCGGGGTTCTACGGAGATTTACAATGATCGTAAGACTCGATACATGTTTGAGAGTTAAGACCAAAACTCGTCGTTTTCGCGTTTATGGCTGTTTTCATGACCTATTGTCCACTTTTTTGGGGTTATAGTGCCATTTACGACGATCGTAAGACCCGATACATGTTTGAGAGTTATTACCAAAAACTTGTCGTTTTCATGTTTTATGGCCATTTCATGAGATATTGCCCAGAATTTTGTGATTCCATGGGGATTTGCGTGGCCTGTTATACTAGACTCATGTTTGAGAGTTATGACCAAAAAATCATCATTTTCACGTTTTACGAGCATTTTTATGAGCTATTGCCCACAGTTTTGGGGCAACGGGGCGATGTACAACGACCGTAAGGTTCGATACATGTTTGAGAGATACGACCAAAAACTCATTGGTTTCTTGTTTGAGGGCCATTTTCATGAAATATGGGCGATTCATGTTTGGGATTTATGACCAAAAACTTGTCATTTTCGTGTTTTTCGACCGTTTTCATGAGCTATTGGCCACGGTTTTGAGGTTATAGGGAGATTTACAATGACTGTAAGACTCGATACATATTTGAGAGTTAAGACCAAAAACCTGCCGTTTATGCGTTTATGGTTGTTTTCATGAGCTATTGCCCATGGTTTGGGGGTTCTAGTGCAATTTATGATGACCGTAAGACCCGATACATATTAGAGAGTTATTCCCAAAAACTTGTAGTTTTTGTGTTTTATGGCCGTTTCATGAGCTATTGCCCACAGTTTTGTGGTTCCATGGGGATTTGCGTGGCCTATAAGACCAGGTAAATATTTGAGATTTATGACCAAAAACTTGTCGTTTTCGCGTTTTACGGCGGTTTTCATGAGCTATTGCCCACAGTTTTGGGGCACTAGGGAGATTTACAACGATCGTAAGACTCGATACATGTTTGAGAGTTAAGACCAAAACTCGCCGTTTTCTTGTTTATGGCTGTTTTCACAAGCTATTTCCCACGGTTTTGGGGTTCTAGTGCGATTTACGACGACCGTAAGACCCGATACATGTTTGAGAGTTATTACCAAAAACTTTTTTTCCGTGATTTATGGCCATTTTCATGTGCTATTGCCCACAATTTTTGGTTCCATGGGGATTTGCGTGGCCCGTAAGACCAGATTCATGTTTGAGAATTATGACCAAAAGCTCGCCGTTTTTGCGTTTACGACCTTTTTCATGAGCTAGTGACAACAGTTTTGGGGAACCGGGGCAATTTTACAACGACCGTAAGACTCGATACATGTTTGAGAGATATGACCAAAAACTCATCATTTCATGTTTGATAGTTAAGGCCAAAAAACTTGTAGTTTTATTCTTTTATGGCCATTTTCATGAGCTACTTCCCATGGTTTCGGTGTACCAATGCGATTTACGATGACCTAAGACCAGATACATGTTTGAGAGGTATGACCAAAAACTTGTCGTTTTCGCGTTTTATGACCGTTTTCATGAGCTATTGCCCATAGTTTTGGGGCTCTAGGGAGATTTCCATGGCCCGTAAGACCTGATACATATTTGAGAGATATGACCAAAAAAGCATTATTTCTCGTTTTATGGTTGTTTTCATGAGCTATTACCCACGGTTTGTGGGTTCCAGGGTGATTTACAACGACCGTAATACTTTATACATGTTTGAGAGTTAAGACAAAACACTTGCCGTTTTTGCTTTTATGGCTGTTTTCATGAGCTATGGCCCATAGTTTTGGAGTTCCAGTGCGATTTACGATGACAATAAGAACCGATACATGTTTGAGAGTTATTAAATAAAACTAGTCGTTTTCGTGTTTTATGGCCGTTTTCATAAGCTACTGGCCACAATTTTGTGGTTCCATGGGGATTTGCGTGGCCCGTAAGACAAGATTCATGTTTGAGAATGATGAAAAAAACTCGTCATTTTTTCTTTATTTACGACCGTTTTCATGAGCTACTTCCCATTGTTTTGGGGCACCGGGGCGATTTACATCGACAGTAAGACTCGATACATGTTTGAGAGATATGACCAAAAACTCGTCGATTACGTGTTCGACGATCATTTTCATGAGCTATTGCCCATAGTTTTGGGGCTCTAGGGCGATTTTCATAGCCCATATGACCCGATACATGTCTGAGAGATATGACCAAAAACTTATCGTTTTCTCATTTTATGGTTGTTTTCATGAGCTATTGCCCATAATTTTGGGGCTCTAGGGCTATTTTCATGGCCCATATGACCCGATACATGTCTGAGAGATATGACCAAAAACTTATCGTTTTCTCGTTTTATGGTCGTTTTCATGAGCTATTGCCCATAGTTTTGGGGATCTAAGGCGATTTGCATGGCCCATATGACCCGATACTTGTTTGAGAGCTATGACCAAAAACTTATCGTTTTCTCGTTTTATGCTCGTTTTCATGAGCTATTGCCCACGATTTCGGGGTTCTACGGAGATTTACAATGATCGTAAGACTCGATACATGTTTGAGAGTTAAGACCAAAACTCGTCGTTTTCGCGTTTATGGCTGTTTTCATGACCTATTGTCCACTTTTTTGGGGTTATAGTGCCATTTACGACGATCGTAAGACCCGATACATGTTTGAGAGTTATTACCAAAAACTTGTCGTTTTCATGTTTTATGGCCATTTCATGAGATATTGCCCAGAATTTTGTGATTCCATGGGGATTTGCGTGGCCTGTTATACTAGACTCATGTTTGAGAGTTATGACCAAAAATCATCATTTTCACGTTTTACGAGCATTTTATGAGCTATTGCCCACAGTTTTGGGGCAACGGGGCGATGTACAACGACCGTAAGGTTCGATACATGTTTGAGAGATACGACCAAAAACTCATTGGTTTCTTGTTTGAGGGCCATTTTCATGAAATATGGGCGATTCATGTTTGGGATTTATGACCAAAAACTTGTCATTTTCGTGTTTTTCGACCGTTTTCATGAGCTATTGGCCACGGTTTTGAGGTTATAGGGAGATTTACAATGACTGTAAGACTCGATACATATTTGAGAGTTAAGACCAAAAACCTGCCGTTTATGCGTTTATGGTTGTTTTCATGAGCTATTGCCCATGGTTTGGGGGTTCTAGTGCAATTTATGATGACCGTAAGACCAGATACATATTAGAGAGTTATTCCCAAAAACTTGTAGTTTTTGTGTTTTATGGCCGTTTCATGAGCTATTGCCCACAGTTTTGTGGTTCCATGGGGATTTGCGTGGCCTATAAGACCAGGTAAATATTTGAGATTTATGACCAAAAACTTGTCGTTTTCGCGTTTTACGGCGGTTTTCATGAGCTATTGCCCACAGTTTTGGGGCACTAGGGAGATTTACAACGATCGTAAGACTCGATACATGTTTGAGAGTTAAGACCAAAACTCGCCGTTTTCTTGTTTATGGCTGTTTTCACAAGCTATTTCCCACGGTTTTGGGGTTCTAGTGCGATTTACGACGACCGTAAGACCCGATACATGTTTGAGAGTTATTACCAAAAACTTTTTTTCCGTGATTTATGGCCATTTTCATGTGCTATTGCCCACAATTTTTGGTTCCATGGGGATTTGCGTGGCCCGTAAGACCAGATTCATGTTTGAGAATTATGACCAAAAGCTCGCCGTTTTTGCGTTTACGACCTTTTTCATGAGCTAGTGACAACAGTTTTGGGGAACCGGGGCAATTTTACAACGACCGTAAGACTCGATACATGTTTGAGAGATATGACCAAAAACTCATCATTTCATGTTTGATAGTTAAGGCCAAAAAACTTGTAGTTTTATTCTTTTATGGCCATTTTCATGAGCTACTTCCCATGGTTTCGGTGTACCAATGCGATTTACGATGACCTAAGACCAGATACATGTTTGAGAGGTATGACCAAAAACTTGTCGTTTTCGCGTTTTATGACCGTTTTCATGAGCTATTGCCCATAGTTTTGGGGCTCTAGGGAGATTTCCATGGCCCGTAAGACCTGATACATATTTGAGAGATATGACCAAAAAAGCATTATTTCTCGTTTTATGGTTGTTTTCATGAGCTATTACCCACGGTTTGTGGGTTACAGGGTGATTTACAACGACCGTAATACTTTATACATGTTTGAGAGTTAAGACAAAACACTTGCCGTTTTTGCTTTTATGGCTGTTTTCATGAGCTATGGCCCATAGTTTTGGAGTTCCAGTGCGATTTACGATGACAATAAGAACCGATACATGTTTGAGAGTTATTAAATAAAACTAGTCGTTTTCGTGTTTTATGGCCGTTTTCATAAGCTACTGGCCACAATTTTGTGGTTCCATGGGGATTTGCGTGGCCCGTAAGACAAGATTCATGTTTGAGAATGATGAAAAAAACTCGTCATTTTTTCTTTATTTACGACCGTTTTCATGAGCTACTTCCCATTGTTTTGGGGCACCGGGGCGATTTACATCGACAGTAAGACTCGATACATGTTTGAGAGATATGACCAAAAACTCGTCGATTACGTGTTCGACGATCATTTTCATGAGCTATTGCCCATAGTTTTGGGGCTCTAGGGCGATTTTCATAGCCCATATGACCCGATACATGTCTGAGATATATGACCAAAAACTTATCGTTTTCTCATTTTATGGTTGTTTTCATGAGCTATTGCCCATAATTTTGGGGCTCTAGGGCTATTTTCATGGCCCATATGACACGATACATGTCTGAGAGATATGACCAAAAACTTATCGTTTTCTCGTTTTATGGTCGTTTTCATGAGCTATTGCCCATAGTTTTGGGGATCTAAGGCGATTTGCATGGCCCATATGACCCGATACTTGTTTGAGAGCTATGACCAAAAACTTATCGTTTTCTCGTTTTATGCTCGTTTTCATGAGCTATTGCCCACGGTTTCGGGGTTCTACGGAGATTTACAATGATCGTAAGACTCGATACATGTTTGAGAGTTAAGACCAAAACTCGTCGTTTTCGCGTTTATGGCTGTTTTCATGACCTATTGTCCACTTTTTGGGGGTTATAGTGCCATGTACGACGATCGTAAGACCCGATACATGTTTGAGAGTTATTACCAAAAACTTGTCGTTTTCATGTTTTATGGCCATTTCATGAGATATTGCCCAGAATTTTGTGATTCCATGGGGATTTGCGTGGCCTGTTATACTAGACTCATGTTTGAGAGTTATGACCAAAAAATCATCATTTTCACGTTTTACGAGCATTTTTATGAGCTATTGCCCACAGTTTTGGGGCAACGGGGCGATGTACAACGACCGTAAGGTTCGATACATGTTTAAGAGATACGACCAAAAACTCATTGGTTTCTTGTTTGAGGGCCATTTTCATGAAATATGGGCGATTCATGTTTGGGATTTATGACCAAAAACTTATCATTTTCGTGTTTTTCGACCGTTTTCATGAGCTAGTGGCCACGGTTTTGAGGTTATAGGGAGATTTACAATGACTGTAAGACTCGATACATATTTGAGAGTTAAGACCAAAAACCTGCCGTTTATGCGTTTATGGTTGTTTTCATGAGCTATTGCCCACGGTTTGGGGGTTCTAGTGCAATTTATGATGACTGTAAGACCCGATACATATTAGAGAGTTATTCCCAAAAACTTGTAGTTTTTGTGTTTTATGGCCCTTTCATGAGCTATTGCCCACAATTTTGTGGTTCCATGGGGATTTGCGTGGCCTATAAGACCAGGTAAATATTTGAGATTTATGACCAAAAACTTGTCGTTTTCGCGTTTTAGGGCCGCTTTCATGAGCTATTGCCCACAGTTTTGGGGCACCAGGGAGATTTACAACGATCGTAATACTCGATACATGTTTGAGAGTTAAGACCAAAACTCGTCGTTTTCTTGTTTATGGCTGTTTTCATGAGCTATTTCCCACGGTTTTGGGGTTCTCGTGCGATTTACGATGACCGTAAGACCCGATACATGTTTGAGAGTTATTACGAAAAACATTTTTCCATGATTTATGGCCATTTTCATGTGCTATTGCCCACAATTTTGTGGTTCCATGGGGATTTGCGTGGCCCATAAGACCAGATTCATGTTTGAGAATTATGAGCAAAAGCTCGTCGTTTTCGCGTTTTACGACCGTTTTCTTGAGCAATTGCTAACAGTTTTGGGGCACGAGGGAAATTTTACAACGACCGTAATACTCAATACATGTTTGAGACATATGACCAAAAACTCATCGTTTTCGTGTTTGACAAAAGATTTCATGAGCTATTGCCCACGATTTTGGCGTATTAGGGAGATTTCGAACGATAGTAATACCTGATACAGGTTTTGGGGTTCTAGAAAGATTTACAACAACCGTACGACTCGATACATGTTTGAGAGTTAAGACCAAAACTCGCCGTTTTCTTGTTTATGGCTGTTTTCATGAGCTATTTCCCATGGTTTTGGGGTTCTAGTGCGATTTAGGACGACCGTAAGACCTGATACATGTTTGAGATTTATTACCAAAAACTTGTTGTTTTCGTGATTTATGGCGATTTTTATGTGCTATTGCCCACAATTTTGTGGTTCCATGGGGATTTGCGTGGCCCGTAAGACCAGATTCATGTTTGAGAATTATGACCAAAAGCTCGTCGTTTTTGCGTTTTACGACCTTTTTCATGAGCTATTGCCAACAGTTTTGGGGCACCAGGGCAATTTTTCAACGACCGTAAGACTCGATACATGTTTGAGAGATATGACCAAAAACTCATCATTTCATGTTTGATAGTTAAGGCCAAAACTTGTAGTTTTATTCTTTTATGGCCGTTTTCATGAGCTACTTCCCTTGGTTTTAGTGTACCAGTGCGATTTACGATGACCTAAGACCAGATACATGTTTGAGAGGTATGACCAAAAACTTGTCGTTTTCTTGTTTTATGACCGTTTTCATGAGCTATTGCCCATAGTAATGGGGCTCTAGGGAGATTTCCATGGCCCGTAAGACCTGATACATATTTGAGAGATATGACCAAAAACGCATTATTTCTCGTTTTATAGTTGTTTTCATCAGCTATTACCCGTGGTTTTGGGGTTTCAGGGAGATTTACAACGACCATAAGACTCTATACATGTTTGAGAGTTAAGATTATAAAACTTCCGTTTTTGCGTTTATGGCTGTTTTCATGAGCTATTGCCCACAGTTTTGGAGTTCCAGTGCGATTTACGATGACAATAAGAACGGAAACATGTTTGAGAGTTATTAAAGAAAACTAGTCATTTCCGTATTTTATGGCCGTTTTCATAAGCTATTGGCCAAAATTTTGTGGTTCCATGGGGATTTGCGTGGCCCGTAAGACTATATTCATGTTTGAGAATGATGACAAAAAAACTCGTCGTTTTTTTTATGACCATTTTCATGAGCTATTTCCCATAGTTTTGGGGCACCGGGGCGATTTACAACGACAGTAAGACTCGATACATGTTTGAGAGATATGACCAAAAACTCATCGATTTCGTGTTCGACGATCATTTTCATGAGCTATTGCACATAGTTTTGGGGCTGTAGGGCGATTTTCATAGCCCATATGAGCTGATACTTGTCTGAGAGATATGACCAAAACTTATCGTTTTCTCGTTTTATGGTTGTTTTCATGAGCTATTGCCCATAGTTTTGGGGCTCTAGGGCTATTTTCTTGGCCCATATGACCCGATACTTGTCTGAGAGATATGACCAAAAATTATAATGTTCTCATTTTATGGTCGTTTTCATGAGCTATTGCCCATAATTTTGGGGCTCTAAGGCGATTTGCATGTCCCATATGACCCGATACATGTCTGAGAGATGTGACCAAAAACTTATCATTTTCTCGTTTTATGGTCGTTTTCATGAGCTATTGCCCATAATTTTGGGGCTCTAAGGGGATTTTTTCTTTTTTACGACGGTTTTCATGAGCTATTTCCCATAGTTTTGGGGCACCGGGGCGATTTACATCAATAGTAAGACTCGATACATGTTTGAGAGATATGACCAAAAACTCGTCGTTTTCATGTTCGACGATCGTTTTCATGTGCTATTGCCCATAGTTTTGTGGCTCTAGGGCGATTTTCATGGCCCATATGACCCGATACATGTCTCAGAGATATGACCAAAAACTTATCGTTTTCTCGTTTTATGGTCGTTTTCATGAGCTATTGCCAATGGTTTCGGAGTTCCAAGGATATTTACAACGATCTTAAGACTCGATAATAGGGCGACTTGGGGCTCTAGGGAGATTTTCATGGCGTTTTGGGGCTCTAGGGCGATTTTCATGGCCCATATGACCCGATACATGTCTGAGAGATATGACCAAAAACTTATCATTTTCTCGTTTTACGGTCGTTTTCATGAGCTATTTCCCATAGTTTTGGGGATCTAGGGCGATTTTCATGGCCCATATGACCCGATACATGTCTGAGAGATATGACCAAAAACTTATCGTTTTCTTGTTTTATAGTCGTTTTCATGAGCTATTGCCCATAATTTTGGGGCTCTAGGGCAATTTTCATGGCCCATATGACCGGATAAATGTCTGAGAGATATGGCAAAAAATTATCGTTTTCTCGTTTTATGGTCGTTTTCATGAGCTATTGCCCATAGTTTTGGGGGTCTAGGGCGATTTTCATTGCCCATATGACTCGATACATGTCAGAGAGATATGACCAAAAACTTATTGTTTTCTCGTTTTATGGTCGTTTTCATGAGCTATTGCCCATAGTTTTGGGGCTCCAGGGCGATTTTCATGGCCCATATGACCCGATACATGTCTGAGTGATATGACCAAAACCTTATCGTTTTCTCGTTTTATGGTCGTTTTCATGAGCTATTGCCCATAGTTTTGGGGATCTAAGGCGATTTCCATGGCCCATATGACCCGATACATGTTTGAGAGATATGAACAAAAACTTATCGTTTTCTCGTTTTATGCTCGTTTTCATGAGCTATTGCCCACGGTTTCTTGGTTCTATGGAGATTTACAATGATCGTAAGACTCGATACATGTTTGAGAGTTAAGACCAAAACTCGTCGTTTTCGCGTTTATGGCTGTTTTCATGACCTATTGTCCACGATTTTGGGGTTCTAGTGCGGTTTACAACGATCGTAAGACCCGATACATGTTTGAGAGTTATTACCAAAAACTTGCCGTTTTCATGTTTTATGGCCATTTCATGAGATATTGCCCAGAATTTTGTGATTCCATGGGGATTTGCGTGGCCTGTTATACTAGACTCATGTTTGAGAGTTATGACCAAAAAATCATCATTTTCACGTTTTACGAGCATTTTTATGAACTATTGCCCACAGTTTTGGGGCAACGGCGCGACGTACAACGACCGTAAGATTCGATACATGTTTGAGAGATACGACCAAATACTCGTTGGTTTCTTGTTTGAGGGCCATTTTCATGAAATATGGGCGATTCATGTTTGGGATTTATGACCAAAAACTTGTCATTTTCGTGTTTTTCGACCGTTTTCATGAGCTATTGGCCACGATTTTGAGGTTATAGGGAGATTTACAATGACTGTAAGACTCGATACATATTTGAGAGTTAAGACCAAAAACCTGCCGTTTATGCGTTTATGGCTGTTTTCATGAGCTATTTTGCCCACGGTTTGGGGGTTCTAGTGCAATTTATGATGACCGTAAGATCCAATACATATTTGAGAGTTATTCCCCAAAACTTGTAGTTTTTGTGTTTTATGGCCGTTTCATGAGCTATTGCCCACAGTTTTGTGGTTCCATAGGGATTTGCGTGGCCTATAAGACTAGATAAATATTTGAGATTTATGACCAAAAACTTGTCGTTTTCGCGTTTTACGGCGGTTTTCGTGAGCTATTGCCCACAGTTTTGGGGCACTAGGGAGATTTACAACGATCGTAAGACTCGATACATGTTTGAGAGTTAAGACCAAAACTCGTCGTTTTCTTGTTTATGGCTGTTTTCACCAGCTATTACCCACGGTTTTGGGGTTCTAGTGCGATTTACGACGACCGTAAGACCCGATACATGTTTGAGAGTTATTATCAAAAACTTTTTTTCCGTGATTTATGGCCATTTTCATGTGCTATTGCCCACAATTTTGTGGTTCCATGGGGATTTGCGTGGCCCGTAAGACCAGATTCATGTTTGAGAATTATGAACAAAAGATCGCCGTTTTCGCGTTTTACGACCTTTTTCATGAGCTAGTGACAACAGTTTTGGGGAACCAGGGCAATTTTACAACGACCGTAAGACTCGATACATGTTTGAGAGATATGACCAAAAACTCATCATTTCATGTTTGATAGTTAAGGCCAAAAACTTGTAGTTTTATTCTTTTATGGCCGTTTTCATGAGCTACTTCCCATTTTTTTGGTGTACCAATGCGATTTACGATGACCTAAGACCAGATACATGTTTTAGAGGTATGACCAAAAACTTGTCGTTTTCGCGTTTTATGACCGTTTTCATGAGCTATTGCCCATAGTTTTGGGGCTCTAGGGAGATTTCCATGGCCCATAAGACCTGATACATATTTGAGAGATATGACCAAAAACGCATTATTTCTCGTTTTATGGTTGTTTTCATGAGCTATTATCCACGGTTTGTGGGTTCCAGGGAGATTTACAACGACCGTAATACTTTATACATGTTTGAGAGTTAAGACAAAAAAACTTGCCGTTTTTGCGTTTATGGCTGTTTTCATGAGCTATGGACCATAGTTTTGGAGTTCCAGTGCGATTTACGATGACAATAAGAACCGATACATGTTTGAGAGTTATTAAAGAACACTAGTCGTTTTCGTGTTTTATGGCCGTTTTCATAAGCTATTGGCCACAATTTTGTGGTTCCATGGGGATTTGCGTGGCCCGTAAGACAAGATTCATGTTTGAGAATGATGAAAAAAACTCGTCGTTTTTTCTTTATTTACGACCGTTTTCATGAGCTACTTCCCATTGTTTTGGGGCACCGGGGCGATTTACAACGACAGTAAGACTCGATACATGTTTGAGAGATATGACCAAAAACTCGTCGATTTCGTGTTCGACGATCATTTTCATGAGCTATTGCCCATAGTTTTGGGTCTCTAGGGCGATTTTCATAGCCCATATGACCCGATACATGTCTGAGAGATATGACCAAAAACTTATCGTTTTCTCGTTTTATGGTCGTTTTCATGAGCTATTGCCCATAATTTCGGGGCTCTAAGGCGATTTGCATGGCCCATATGACCCGATACATGTTTGAGAGATATGACCAAAAACTTTATCGTTTTCTCGTTTTATGCTCGTTTTCATGAGCTATTGCCCACGGTTTCAGGGTTCTATGGAGATTTACAATGATCGCAAGACTCGATACATGTTTGAGAGTTAAGACCAAAACTCGTCGTTTTCGCGTTTATGGCTGTTTTCATGACCTATTGTCCACGGTTTTGGGGTTCTAGTGCGATTTACGACGATCGCAAGACCCGATACATGTTTGAGAGTTATTACCAAAAACTCGTCGTTTTCATGTTTTATGGCCATTTCATGAGATATTGCCCAGAATTTTGTGATTCCATGGGGGTTTGCGTGGCCTGTTATACTAGACTCATGTTTGAGAGTTAGGACCAAAAAATCATCATTTTCACGTTTTACGAGCATTTTTATTAGCTATTTCCCACAGTTTTGGGGCAACGGGGCGACGTACAACGACCGTAAGATTCGATACATGTTTGAGATATACGACCAAAAACTCGTTGGTTTCTTGTTTGAGGGCCATTTTCATGAAATATGGGCGATTCATGTTTGGGATTTATGACCAAAAACTTGTCATTTTCGTGTTTTTTGACCGTTTTCATGAGCTATTGGCCACGGTTTTGAGGTTATAGAGAGATTTACAATGACTGTAAGACTCGATACATATTTGAGAGTTAAGACCAAAAACCTGCCGTTTATGCGTTTATGGCTGTTTTCATGAGCTATTGCCCACGGTTTGGGGGTTCTAGTGCAATTTATGATGACCGTAAGACCCGATACATATTTGAGAGTTATTCCCCAAAACATGTAGTTTTTGTGTTTTATGGCTGTTTCATGAGATATTTCCCACAGTTTTGTGGTTCCATGGGGATTTGCGTGGCCTATAAGACCAGATAAATATTTGAGATTTATGACCAAAAACTTGTCGTTTTCGCGTTTTACGGCGGTTTTCGTGAGCTATTGCCCACAGTTTTGGGGCACTAGGGAGATTTACAACGATCGTAAGACTCGATACATGTTTGAGAGTTAAGACCAAAACTTGCCGTTTTCTTGTTTATGGATGTTTTCACAAGCTATTTCCCACGGTTTTTGGGTTCTAGTGCGATTTACGACGACCGTAAGACCCGATACATGTTTGAGAGTTATTACCAAAAACTTTTTTTCCGTGATTTATGGCCATTTTCATGTGCTATTGCCCACAATTTTGTGGTTCCATGGGAATTTGCGTGGCCCGTAAGACCAGATTCATGTTTGAGAATTATGACCAAAAGCTCGCCGTTTTCGCGTTTTACGACCTTTTTCATGAGCTAGTGACAACAGTTTTGGGGAACCAGGGCAATTCTACAACGACCGTAAGAATCGATACATGTTTGAGAGATATGACCAAAAACTCATCATTTCATGTTTGATAGTTAAGGCCAAAAACTTTTAGTTTTATTCTTTTATGGCCGTTTTCATGAGCTACTTCCCATGGTTTTGGTGTACCAATGAGATTTACGATGACCTAAGACCAGATACATGTTTGAGAGGTATGACCAAAAACTTGTCGTTTTCGCGTTTTATGACCGTTTTCATGAGCTATTGCCTATAGTTTTGGGGCTCCAGGGAGATTTCCATGGCCCGTGAGACCTGATACATATTTGAGAGATATGACCAAAAACGCATTATTTATCGTTTTATGGTTGTTTTCATGAGCTATTACCCATGGTTTGTGGGTTCCAGGGAGATTTACAACGACCGTAATACTTTATACATGTTTGAGAGTTAAGACAAAAAACTTGCCGTTTTAGCGTTTATGGCTGTTTTCATGAGCTATGGCCCATAGTTTTGGAGTTCCAGTGTGTAACACCCTCAGAATCGGCCCTATGCAAGTTTTAGCGCTTCCCGCCAAACCCGCATAGAAACGATTCAAAGGTGCCCACCAGGCACTTTCGTGCGGGTGGAAAACGAAGTAATATCATTACACAATAGTCCTCGATGGAACCCACAAAACATATATACAACAACGACTCAAAGAGTCAAGAATACAGATGTACAATACAAAGATCCAAATCACCTTTAAAACGATATAGCGTCCGAGTACGGACAAGATGCAAATTGAGCTAAGAGCCCTGAAGAATAACCAATGGCGTCCATAACCCTGCCCAGGCCAAGCCGGAAGGGTAACCCTGCTAACGACGTCGATCTCAAAACCTACTAAAACAAAAGGGGTGCCGACAAAGGGCAAAGGAAAAAGAGAGAGCGGTCAGTACTGAGGCCAGTACACGGCGAGACTAGAATTCGGCGGTCCTCGCCTACATAGGTATGGTGGACTGAAGAGGCAGCGCAGCATGCACTAAACAACCTATAGAGACTCGAGATAACTGTCGGCTATGAGAGAGGGATAAGAAAGACCTATTCGGAACCAACCTGAAACTATCACCAAGCATACCCATCCTGGTATTTCCCCCTCGAGACCAAACGAGGAAGTCAACCGAGGAACTCACACCGTTGGCAGTTTTATTTATTCAGTTATCGTTGCAGCAATTACTAGTCAGGTATAGATAGTTATCCCGATATAATAAGTAGTTGGCACTTTTAGTTAACCATTCCGTTGTAGTTGCAACACTTACTTGTCAGATACAATTAGCATGAGATATCCCAAACCCAGCAGTTGTTGGTACTTTTATTTAGCCATTCCGTTGTAGTGAAGCTGATTACTAGTCATATCAGATACAAATCAAATTATAACAGTAAACTTTAGTTATAGTTGTCTATGATCGAGAACTGTGCTCCAAGTCGTCCATAACCGCGGACATGGCTTTTCGAAAAGATTTAACCCTGCAGGGGTGCACCAAAGTATCCACACGCACCTACACCCTTGTTGTCAGATTAGGTAGGTACAAGATCACAAAACATACACCCAACGGTATGTCGACGGGGTTTCGACACGACGTTTCCCAGACCCAAAGCAAGCATGGGGGGCCACCCCACTAAGCTACCCGCAACGAAGTTGGCCGGCTCCGGAACGGACCCAGGGTTTGCGTCAGTGGCTGTAAACGACTGGGAACCCGAAAATGTGACTGGGCTTGTCGATACCGCGAAAACACTCCGCTTACCTAAATAGTACAGGTGCTCCTCGCACAATCTTAAATAAAGCAGTAAAGCATGACATAAGTATAGATAGTAATAAAGCTCCAAACTACTTTGTGGCCCCCAGTACAGTACTTGGAATCAGGTACTAAATCGATGGGGGTGCCCATACACCCCACCTGTGGTTAGCGCGCTCGATCTCGGAACAGGTGTCAAGAACTCAGGGTACTACGGGACACCAGTGAGCGGTTAAAAACCAAATAGTGTCTATTGCCCACCGGTGCCTCTGCATTTACCTACTTCAATTTTAGTTATTAAACAGTAATTAAAGCCATGATCATCTCCAACATTAAACATGCGACAATACTCCAACAACTGTGGTACTTGACGACACGCAACAACACTTGAGCAAGCGACTACGACGCGCAAGTCCAACTATCTACCAATCAACAGGTAATAGGATCAGTCCAAGGAAATATAAGGCTGCAAGGGATATCACGGGCACGAAAACTAGAGCATCGCAACACAGATAGCAATAGATCAACAGGAGGTAATAAATACTATAAAAGTAAGATAGGTAGAAAGGGGGAGATGCTCGCCTGAAAAACATTGCCGAAGGTTCACCGGGGATCAGGTCGACACTCGCATCAACTCATCGGCCTAATCCGTGAAGAAGCAAAGCACTAGCAGAAACACCGGATGCAATATTTAATACTACGGCATAAGATCAGGCATGATGCATGTATGATGTATGACATGGCAAGGATGTGATGCGATTAGGCAATATTAAACGGAACCGGGGTCTCGACAATTAATTAGGTGGTTCATGTTGTTTAGCTACCCCGCAATTTAAATGTTGTCTTAACAAGGCAAATTATATCACCGGTTCGATGCACAAATTTAAATGGGGCCAATATTAGATTCGCCCGCATATGGCCTCCATATTTACTTTAGGTTAATCGGCATAAGGCCCCCAAACCACACAAATATGTAGGCGACATGAATGATTTAATGCAACAAGTTTATATCATATATTATAAAAATACGGGGCTTGGAAAGGGCATCACACATTGGTTCGAAGATCTTGGGTTCCAAGGTTCAACGGGGTTCAACTTCGGGCACCGGGATCGGTCTTCAGATCGGGGCATCGGCTTAGGGCGCCGGGATCGGTCTTCGGATCGGGCCGTCAGAGTACTCGAGTCCGTGTGGGCGATCTTGTCGTTCTGTGAAGGAGGCCTCCGAGTCCGGTGTCGATCTTCGGGTACCGCGGGTTCTCGAAGGGGAAGATCTTGAGATTCGAGTGTCACAACCATTATACATGGCAGACTATGGAAACGATGTCGTGAGACAAACTCGGCTTCAGGATTTATTGAGCAAAAAAACGACACTCACGGGTAACTGCGGGAGAACCACACAAGTCAATGCATAAGAAACACACGACGAAGGGCCTCACAGAAACGAGCGACGCGGAGAAAGTCTGGCGGCAGCAACGAGTTCGGTATCCAGACGCGGTCACGGGGAGGATGAAGAGAAGGGCCCGGTCGTGGGTGAAGCAGAAAGACGCCAGGTCAATGGCGGCTGCCGGCGGCGCATGCACGCGGACACGGGAACAAGAGCACATGCACGCTAGTCGCCGGTGGCCGTGCGCGGGCCGGTTGCAGAGGTCGACGACGGCGGGCGACGCACTCGGTGCCGCAACACGTGGCGGTGGAATACAGGGGAGGTGGCCGAGGGCGATGGCGCCAGGAGGAGCTTGGGCGGCCTCACGTGCTGCTCGAGATGGTGAGGGCGGCGGGGTCGCGGGAGGGTCGACGGACGAGGCAGCCAGGAGATCGCGAGGCCGATGCGCTCAACGGGGAGGACGGTCGCGACGTGGCAGAGGAAAACGGCCAGCGGTGGCGGCCCATGCTTGGAGAGGGCGGACGGATGTCAATGGGAAGCTTGGAGGTGCGGGAGCAGCAGAGACAGGTGGGGATGCGCAGGAGGCGTGGGCTCTGGCGGCGGTGGATCCGATCGGGGAAGGGAAGGAAGGAGGGGATCGCGAGCGGCCTGGGGAGCGGGACGCGCTGCGATGGGGCATCGGTGGGGAGTAGCGGGCCCGGGTACAGGAGAACATGGTGGGGGTGTCGCGTGTGTGAGGCTTGCGTGCGGTGTACGCGGGGTGTGTGGTGTTGTGTGGCGGGCTGGCGGCGGCCAGGGGATGGGTGGGGATAAATGTTGGGGTTAGGGTTTGGAGAGGGTTAGGGTTAGAGGGGTGGTAGGTGGCTAGTTGGGCTTTTGGGCCTGGACGGCTGCCTCCCCCGTTTTATAAAACATTTAATTTTATTTAGTTTTAATTATTGTTTTGTAAAATATTTTAGACAAATAGAAGATCCGGGCGGACCGAGGATTTTATGTTTTAAAATAGAGAGGGGTATTTATAGAAAACAAAAATATGGCTTTTAGCAAAATTGGTTTAGGCAAATAGATGCATGGTGATGTCATGATGATGCATGAATAAAATAACACGCGATTTTCTAGTAGTGGTTTTACCCGGGGTGCTACAATTCGACACCACTAACAATGGATCTCGTCCTCGAGATCCGCGTCATGATACGGGGAAGAAGGCCGATGGTCTGAATCTTCTTGCTTCGGGTAGATCATCGCGATACCACTAACAATGATTCCTTCTTCATCTTGAAATCGGCGACACCACCAACAAGGGTCGGTGCTCACGTTCGTCGAAAGAACACTCCGGAGAAACAAAGTTTCGAAGGTAGAGGTATCAAAAGATAAGGCCACCTCTAACTTCCATGAGAAGAGAAAAAGTTACATTGATCCACCAGTTCGATGTAAAAGAGTGAACAGTAGGAGTCGGGTAGGGTGATCAGTCCATCCCGTACCCAAACTATTAGATCTATACATGAATAGGAAAATCATGCAACACAACTCTCGAAATTTAGAATGAAGATCTTCATAAGCGGTATTCGGAACAAAGGGATGATGCAAGCTCTGCATTGGATCTGATGTAGATGAGGTCATCACGTCGGAAAACACCGGAAGATACAAAAGGAATTTTTATGAAAATACATAACGATTAGGTTTCGCAATGGTTCCATTGGCATGAACAACACATGCTCAAGGTATACCCCAACTTCACCAATGCTCGTCCTTCTCATATGTTTTTCAACGATACGGATATCCAGCAAGGTACACATATAGATAAAGAGTTCAAGAACAAAAAGATTGGATGAAGGGTACAACAGATAAGATGCACATTTGATGATCGTAGCACCACCGTTATAAAAGGGAGAAAGCGAAACCCTGAAGGTACGACGGAAACCCAACCGCGAGAAATCCTGGACTCGGAGAGGGAGAAGAGAGCTGATTCAAAACACGCAGAGGTAAGAAGAGAATAGAAGAGGGGTAAGGAGTAAAAGCGGACCTAATTAGATCTATCCAACCGATTTTCGAAAATAGTTTTTGACACTCTACGACGTCCGTTAGCTAGGTTATCCTACAGGCAGGACCAGTGGGGTATCGTAACTGCTGAGCTCTGATACCACTCTGTAACACCCTCAGAATCGGCCCTATGCAAGTTTTAGTGCTTCCCGCCAAACCCGCATAGAAACGATTCAAAGGTGCCCACCAGGCACTTTCGTGCGGGTGGAAAACGAAGTAATATCATTACACAATAGTCCTCGATGGAACCCACAAAACATATATACAACAATGACTCAAAGAGTGAAGAATACAGATGTACAATACAAAGATCCAAATCACCTTTAAAACGATATTGCATCCGAGTACGGACAAGATGCAAATTGATCTAAGAGCCCTGAAGAATAACCAATGGCGTCCATAACACTGCCCAGGCCAAGCCGGAAGGGTAACCCTGCTAACGACGTCGATCTCAAAACCTGCTAAAACAAAAGGGGTGCCGACAAAGGGCAAAGGAAAAAGAGAGAGCGGTCAGTACTGAGGCCAGTACACGGCGAGACTAGAATTCGGCGGTCCTCGCCTACATAGGTATGGTGGACTGAAGCGGCAGCGCAGCATGCACTAAACAACCTATAGAGACTCGAGATAACTGTCGTCTATCATAGAGGGATAAGAAAGACCTATTCGGAACCAACCTGAAACTATCACCAAGCATACCCATCCTATTATTTCCCCCTCGAGACCAAACGAGGAAGTCAACCGAGGAACTCACACCGTTGGCAGTTTTATTTATTCAGTTATCGTTGCAGCAATTACTAGTCAGGTACAGATAGTTATCCCGATATAATAAGTAGTTAGCACTTTTAGTTAACCATTCCGTTGTAGTTGCAACACTTACGAGTCAGATACAATTAGCATGAGATATCCCAAACCCAGCAGTTGTTGGTTCTTTTATTTAGCCATTCCGTTGTAGTGAAGCTGATTACTAGTCATATCAGATACAAATCAAATTATAACAGTAAACTTTAGTTATAGTTGTCTATGATCGAGAACCGTGCTCCAAGTCGTCCATAACCGCGGACACGGCTTTTCGAAAAGATTTAACCCTGCAGGGGTGCACCAAAGTATCCACACGCACCTACACCCTTGTTGTCAGATCAGGTAGGTACAAGATCACAAAACATAGACCCAACGGTATGTCGACGGGGTTTCGGACACGACGTTTCCCAGACCCAAATCAAGCACGGGGGGCCACCCCACTAAGCTACGCGCAACGAAGTTGGCCGGCTCCGGAACGGACCCAGGGTTTGTGTCAGTGGCTGTAAACGACTAGGAACCCGAAAATGTGACTGAGATTGTCGATACCGCGAAAACACTCCGCTTACCTAAACAGTACAGGTGCTCCTCGCACAATCTTAAATAAAGCAGTAAAGCATGACATAAGTACAAATAGTAATAAAGCTCCAAACTACTTTGTGGCCCCCAGTACAGTACTTGGAATCAGGTACTAAATCGATGGGGGTGCCCATACACCCCACCTGTGGTTAGCACGCTCGATCTCGGAACAGGTGTCAAGAACTCGGGGTCCTACGGGACACCAGTGAGCGGTTAAAAACCAAATAGTGTCTATTACCCACCGGTGCCTCTGCATTTACCTACTTAAATTTTAGTTATTAAACAGCAATTAAAGCCATGATCATCTCCAACATTAAACATGCGGCAATACTCCAACAACTGTGGTACTTGACGACACGCAACATCACTTGAGAAAGCGACTACGACGCGCAAGTCCAACTATCTACCAATCAACAGGTAATAGGATGAGTCCAAGGCAATATAAGGCTGCAAGGGATATCACGGGCACGAAAACTAGAGCATCGCAACACAGATAGCAATAGATCAACAGGAGGGAATAAATACTATAAAAGTAAGATAGGTAGAAAGGGGGGAGATGCTCGCCTGAAAAACATTGCCGAAGGTTCACCGGGGATCAGGTCGACACTCGCATCAACTCATCGGCCTAATCCGTGAAGAAGCAAAGCACTAGCAGAAACACCGGATGCAATATTTAATACTACGACATAAGATCGGGCATGATGCATGTATGATGTATGACATGGCAAGGATGTGATGCGATTAGGCAATATTAAACGGAACCGGGGTCTCGACAATTAATTAGGTGGTTCATGTTGTTTAGCTACCCCGCAATTTAAATGTTGTCTTAACAACGCAAATTATATCACCGGTTCGATGCACAAATTTAAATGGGGCCAATATTAGATTCGCCCGCATATGGCCTCCATATTTACTTTAGGTTAATCGGCATAAGGCCCCCACACCACACAAATATGTATGCGACATGAATGATTTAATGCAACAAGTTTATATCATATATTATAAAAATACGGGGCTTGGAAAGGGCATCACATATTGGTTCGAAGATCTTGGGTTCCAAGGTTCAACGGGGTTCGGCTTCGGGCGCCGGGATCGGTCTTCGGATCGGGGCATCGGCTTAGGGCGCCGGGACCGGTCTTCGGATCGGGGCATCAGAGTACTCGAGTCCGTGTGGGCGATCTTGTCGTTCTGTGAAGGAGGCCTCCGAGTCCGGTGTCGATCTTCGGGTACCGCGGGTTCTCGAAGGGGAAGATCTTGAGATTCGAGTGTCACAACCATTATACATGGCAGACTATGGAAACAATGTCGTGAGACAAACTCGGCTGCCGGAGTTCTTGAGCAAAAAAAACGACACTCACGGGTAACTGCGGGAGAACCACACAAGTCACTACAAAAGAAACACACGACGAAGGGCCTCACAGAAACGAGCGACGCGGAGAAAGCCTGGCGGCAGCAACGAGTTCGGTATCCAGACGCGGTCACGGGGAGGATGAAGAGAAGGGCACGGTCGTGGGCGAAGCAGAAAGACGCCAGGTCCATGGCGGCTGCCGGCGGCGCATGCACGCGGACACGGGAACAAGAGCACATGCACGCTGGTCGCCGGTGGCCGTGCGCGGGCCGGTTGCAAAGGTCGACGACGGCGGGCGACGCACTCGGTGCCGCAACACCTGGCGGTGGAATCCAGGGGAGGTGGCCGAGGGAGATGGCGCCAGGAGGAGCTTGGGCGGCCTCACGTGCTGCTCGAGATGGTGAGGGCGGCGGGGTCGCGGGAGGATCGATGGACGAGGCAGCCAGGAGCTCGCGAGGCCGATGCGCTCAACGGGGAGGACAGTCGCGACGTGGCAGAGGAAAACGGCCAGCGGTGGCGGCCCACGCTTGGAGAGGGCGGACGGATGTCAATGGGAAGCTTGGAGGTGCGGGAGCAGCAGAGACAGGTGGGGATGCGCAGGAGGCGTGGGCTCTGGCGGCGGTGGATCCGATAGGGGAAGGGAAGGAAGGAGGGGATCGCGAGCGGCCTGGGGAGCGGGACGCCCTGCGATGGGGCATCGGTGGGGAGTGGCAGGCCCGGGTACAGGAGAACAGGGTGGGGGTGTCGCGTGTGTGAGGCTTGCGTGCGGTGTACGCGGGGTGTGTGGTGTTGTGTGGCGGGCTGGCGGCGGCCAGGGGATGGGTGGGGATAAATGTTGGGGTTAGGGTTTGGAGAGGGTTAGGGTTAGAGGGGTGGTAGGTGGCTAGTTGGGCCTTTGGGCCTGGCCGGCTGCCTCCCCCATTTTATAAACATTTAATTTTATTTAGTTTTAAATATTGTTTTGTAAAATATTTTAGACAAATAGAAGATCCGGGCGGACCGAGGATTTTATGTTTTAAAATAGAGAGGGGTATTTATAGAAAACAAAAATATGGCTTTTAGCAAAATTGGTTTAGGCAAATAGATGCATGGTGATGTCATGATGATGCATGAATAAAATAACACGCGATTTTCTAGTAGTGGTTTTACCCGGGGTGCTACACAGTGCGATTTACGATGACAATAAGAACCGATACATGTTTGAGAGTTATTAAAGAAAACTAGTCGTTTTCGTGTTTTATGGCCGTTTTCATAAGCTATTGGCCACAATTTTGTGGTTCCATAGGGATTTGCGTGGCCCGTAAGACAAGATTCATCTTTGAGAATGATGAAAAAAACTCGTCGTTTTTTCTTTATTTACGACCGTTTTCATGAGCTACTTCCCATTGTTTTGCGGCACCGGGGCGATTTGCAACGACAGTAAGACTCGATACATGTTTGAGAGATATGACCAAAAACTCGTCGATTTCGTGTTCGACGATCATTTTCATGAGCTATTGTCCATAGTTTTGGGGCTCTAGGCCGATTTTCATAGCCCATATGACCCGATACATGTCTGAGAGATATGACCAAAAACTTATCGTTTTCTCGTTTTATGGTTGTTTTCATGAGCTATTGCCCATAATTTTGGGGCTCTAGGGCTATTTTCATGGCCCATATGACCCGATACATGTCTGAGAGATAGGACCAAAAACTTATCGTTTTCTCGTTTTATGGTCGTTTTGATGAGCTATTGCCCATAATTTTGGGGCTCTAAGGCGATTTGCATGGCCCATATGACCAGATACATGTCTGAGAGATATGACCAAAAACTTATCGTTTTCTCGTTTTATGGTCGTTTTCATGAGCTATTGCCCCATAGTTTCGGGGATCTAAGGCGATTTGCATGGCCCATATGACCCGATACATGTTTGAGAGATATGACCAAAAACTTATCGTTTTCTCGTTTTATGCTCGTTTTCATGAGCTATTGCCCACGGTTTCGGGGTTCTATGGAGATTTACAATGATCGTAAGACTCGATACATGTTTGAGAGTTAACACCAAAACTCGTCGTTTTCGCGTTTATGGCTGTTTTCATGACCTATTGTCCACGGTTTTGGGGTTCTAGTGCGATTTACGACAATCGTAAGACCCGATACATGTTTGAGAGTTATTACCAAAAACTTGCCGTTTTCATGTTTTATGGCCATTTCATGAGATATTGCCCAGAATTTTGTGATTCCATGGGGATTTGCGTGCCCTGTTATACAAGACTCATGTTTGAGAGTTATGACCAAAAAATCATCATTTTCACGTTTTACGAGCATTTTTATGAACTATTGCCCACAGTTTTGGGGCAACGGGGCGACGTACAACGACCGTAAGATTCGATACATGTTTGAGAGATACGACCAAAAACTCGTTGGTTTCTTGTTTGAGGGCCATTTTCATGAAATATGGGCGATTCATGTTTGGGATTTATGACCAAAAACTTGTCGTTTTCGCGTTTTACGGCGGTTTTCATGAGCTATTGCCCACAGTTTTGGGGAACTAGGGAGATTTAAAACGATCGTAAGACTCGATACATGTTTGAGAGTTAAGACCAAAACTCGTTGTTTTCTTGTTTATGGCTGTTTTCACAAGCTATTTCCCACGGTTTTCGGGTTCTAGTGCGATTTACGATGACCGTAAGACCCGATACATGTTTAAGAGTTATTACCAAAAACTTTTTTTCCGTGATTTATGGCCATTTTCATGTGCTATTGCCCACAATTTTGTGGCTCCATGGGGATTTGCGTGGCCCGTAAGACCAGATTCATGTTTGAGAATTATGACCAAAAGCTCGCCGTTTTCGCGTTTTACGACCTTTTTCATGAGCTAGTGACAACATTTTACAACGACCGTAAGAATCGATACATGTTTGAGAGATATGACCAAAAACTCATCATTTCATGTTTGATAGTTAAGGCCAAAAACTTGTAGTTTTATTCTTTTATGGCCGTTTTCATGAGCTACTTCCCATGGTTTTGGTGTACCAATGAGATTTACGATGACCTAAGACCAGATACATGTTTGAGAGGTATGACCAAAAACTTGTCGTTTTTGCGTTTTATGACCGTTTTCATGAGCTATTGCCCATAGTTTTGGGGCTCCAGGGAGATTTCCATGGCCCGTAAGACCTGATACATATTTGAGAGATATGACCAAAAACGCATTATTTCTCGTTTTATGGTTGTTTTCATGAGCTATTACCCACGGTTTGTGGGTTCCAGGGAGATTTACAACGACCGTAATACTCTATACATGTTTGAGACTTAAGACAAAAAACTTGCCGTTTTTGCGTTTATGGCTGTTTTCATGAGCTATGGCCCATAGTTTTGGAGTTCCAGTGCGATTTACGATGACAATAAGAACCGATACATGTTTGAGAGTTATTAAAGAAAAATAGTCGTTTTCGTGTTTTATGGCCGTTTTCATATGCTATTGGCCACAATTTTGTGGTTCCATAGGGATTTGCGTGGCCCGTAAGTCAAGATTCATGTTTGAGAATGATGAAAAAAACTCGTTGTTTTTTCTTTATTTACGACCGTTTTCATGAGCTACTTCCCATTGTTTTGGGGTACCGGGGCGATTTACAACGATAGTAAGACTCGATACATGTTTGAGAGATATGACCAAAAACTCGTCGATTTCGTGTTCGACGATCATTTTCATGAGCTATTGTCCATAGTTTTGGGGCTCTAGGGCGATTTTCATACCCATATGACCCGATACATGTCTGAGAGATATGACGAAAAACTTATCGTTTTCTCGTTTTATGGTTGTTTTCATGAGCTATTGCCCATAATTTTGGGGCTCTAGGGCTATTTTCATGGCCCATATGACCCGATACATGTCTGAGAGATATGACCAAAAACTTATCGTTTTCTCGTTTTTTGGTCGTTTTGATGAGCTATTGCCCATAATTTTGGGGCTCTAAGGCGATTTGCATGGCCCATATGACCCGATACATGTCTGAGAGGTATGACCAAAAACTTATCGTTTTCTCGTTTTATGGTCGTTTTCATGAGCTATTGCCCATAGTTTTGGGGATCTAAGGCGATTTGCATGGCCCATATGACCCGATACATGTTTGAGAGATATGACCAAAAACTTATCGTTTTCTCGTTTTATGCTCGTTTTCATGAGCTATTGCCCACGGTTTCAGGGTTCTATGGAGATTTACAATGATCGTAAGACTCGATACATGTTTGAGAGTTAACACCAAAACTCGTCGTTTTCGCGTTTATGGCTGTTTTCATGACCTATTGTCCACGGTTTTGGGGTTCTAGTGCGATTTACGACAATCGTAAGACCCGATACATGTTTGAGAGTTATTACCAAAAACTTGTCGTTTTCACGTTTTATGGCCATTTCATGAGATATTGCCCAGAATTTTGTGATTCCATGGGGATTTGCCTAGCCTGTTATACAAGACTCATGTTTGAGAGTTATGACCAAAAAATCATCATTTTCACGTTTTACGAGCATTTTTATGAGCTATTGCCCACAGTTTTAGGGCAACGGGGCGACATACAACGACCGTAAGATTCGATACATGTTTGAGAGATACGACCAAACACTCGTTGGTTTCTTGTTTGAGGGCCATTTTCATGAAATATGGGCGATTCATGTTTGGGATTTATGACCAAAAACTTGTCATTTTCGTGTTTTTCTACCGTTTTCATGAGCTATTGGCCACGGTTTTGAGGTTATAGGTTGATTTACAATGACTGTAAGACTCGATACATATTTGAGCATTAAGACCAAAAACCTGCCGTTTATGTGTTTATGGCTGTTTTCATGAGCTATCGCCCACGGTTTGGGGGTTCTAGTGCAATTTATGATGACCGTAAGACCCGATACATATTTGAGAGTTATTCCTAGTTTTTGTGTTTTATGGCCGTTTCATGAGCTATTGCCCACAGTTTTGTGGTTCCATGGGGATTTGCGTGGCCTATAAGACCAGATAAATATTTGAGATTTATGACCAAAAACTTGTCGTTTTCCCGTTTTACGGCGGTTTTCATGAGCTATTTCCCATAGTTTTGGGGCACTAGGGAGATTTACAACGATCGTAAGACTCGATACATGTTTGAGAGTTAAGACCAAAACTCGCCATTTTCTTGTTTATGGATGTTTTCACAAGCTATTTCCCACGGTTTTGGGGTTCTAGTGCGATTTACGACGACCGTAAGACCCGATACATGTTTGAGAGTTATTACCAAAAACTTTTTTGCCGTGATTTATGGCCATTTTCATGTGCTATTGCCCACAATTTTGTGGTTCCATGGGGATTTGCATGGCCCGTAAGACCAGATTCATGTTTGAGAATTATGACCAAAAGCTCGCCGTTTTCGCGTTTTACGACCTTTTTCATGAGCTAGTGACAACATTTTTGGGGAACCAGGGCAATTTTACAACGACCGTAAGAATCGATACATGTTTGAGAGATATGACCAAAAACTCATCATTTCATGTTTGATAGTTAAGGCCAAAAACTTGTAGTTTTATTCTTTTATGGCCGTTTTCATGAGCTACTTCCCATGGTTTTGGTGTACCAATGAGATTTACGATGACCTAAGACCAGATACATGTTTGAGAGGTATGACCAAAAACTTGTCGTTTTTGCATTTTATGACCGTTTTCATGAGCTATTGCCCATAGTTTTGGGGCTCCAGGGAGATTTCCATGGCCCGTAAGACCTGATACATATTTGAGAGATATGACCAAAAACGCATTATTTCTCGTTTTATGGTTGTTTTCATGAGCTATTACCCACGGTTTGTGGGTTCCAGGGAGATTTACAACGACCGTAATACTTTATACATGTTTGAGAGTTAAGACAAAAAACTTGTCGTTTTTGCGTTTATGGCTGTTTTCATGAGCTATGGCCCGTAGTTTTGGAGTTCCAGTGCGATTTATGATGACAATAAGAACCGATACATGTTTGAGAGTTATTAAAGAAAACAATCGTTTTCGTGTTTTATGGCCGTTTTCATAAGCTATTGGCCACAATTTTGTGGTTCCATGGGGATTTGCGTGGCCCGTAAGACAAGATTCATGTTTGAGAATGATGAAAAAAACTCGTCGTTTTTTCTTTATTTACGACCGTTTTCATGAGCTACTTCCCATTGTTTTGGGGCACTGGGGCAATTTACAACGACAGTAAGACTCGATACATGTTTGAGAGATATGACCAAAAACTCGTCGATTTCGTGTTCGACGATCATTTTCATGAGCTATTGCCCATAATTTTGGGGCTCTAGGGCGATTTTCATAGCCCATATGACCCGATACATGTTTGAGAGATATGACCAAAAACTTATCGTTTTCTCGTTTTATGGTTGTTTTCATGAGCTATTGCCCATAATTTTGGGGCTCTAGGGCTATTTTCATGGCCCATATGATCCGATACATGTCTGAGGGATATGACCAAAAACTGATCGTTTTCTTGTTTTATGGTCGTTTTGATGAGCTATTGCCCATAATTTTGGGGCTCTAAGGCGATTTGCATGGCCCATATGACCCGATACATGACTGAGAGATTTGACCAAAAACGTATCGTTTTCTCGTTTTATGGTTGTTTT
This sequence comes from Avena atlantica, assembly GCA_910589765.1. Classification (NCBI taxonomy): domain Eukaryota; kingdom Viridiplantae; phylum Streptophyta; class Magnoliopsida; order Poales; family Poaceae; genus Avena; species Avena atlantica. The sequence continues at coordinate 128,627 of CAJUWN010000965.1, forward strand.
CATGAGCTATTGCCCATAGTTTTGGGGATCTAAGGCGATTTGCATGGTCCATATGACCCGATACATGTTTGAGAGATATGACCAAAAACTTATCGTTGTCTCGTTTTATGCTCGTTTTCATGAGCTATTGCCCACAGTTTCGGGGTTCTATGGAGATTTACAATGATCGTAAGACTCGATACATGTTTGAGAGTTAAGACCAAAACTCGTCGTTTTGCGTTTATGGCTGTTTTCATGACCTATTGTCCACGGTTTTGGGGTTCTAGTGCGATTTACGACAATCGTAAGACCCGATACATGTTTGAGAGTTATTACCAAAAACTTGTCGTTTTCACGTTTTATGGCCATTTCATGAGATATTGCCCAGAATTTTTTGATTCCATGGGGATTTGCGTGGCCTGTTATACAAGACTCATGTTTGAGAGTTATGACCAAAAAATCATCATTTTCACGTTTTACGAGCATTTTTATGAGCTATTGCCCACAGTTTTGGGGCAACGGGGCGACATACAACGACCGTAAGATTCGATACATGTTTGAGAGATACGACCAAAAACTCGTTGGTTTCTTGTTTGAGGGCCATTTTCATGAAATATGGGCGATTCATGTTTGGGATTTATGACCAAAAACTTGTCATTTTCGTGTTTTTCTACCGTTTTCATGAGCTATTGGCCACGGTTTTGAGGTTATAGGTTGATTTACAATGACTGTAAGACTCGATACATATTTGAGAGTTAAGACCAAAAACCTGCCGTTTATGTGTTTATGGTTGTTTTCATGAGCTATCGCCCACGGTTTGGGGGTTCTAGTGCAATTTATGATGACCGTAAGACCCGATACATATTTGAGAGTTATTCCTAGTTTTTGTGTTTTATGGCCGTTTCATGAGCTATTGCCCACAGTTTTGTGGTTCCATGGGGATTTGCGTGGCCTATAAGACCAGATAAATATTTGAGATTTATGACCAAAAACTTGTCGTTTTCCCGTTTTACGGCGGTTTTCATGAGCTATTTCCCATAGTTTTGGGGCACTAGGGAGATTTACAACGATCGTAAGACTCGATACATGTTTGAGAGTTAAGCCCAAAACTCGCCATTTTCTTGTTTATGGCTATTTTCACAAGCTATTTCCCACGGTTTTGGGGTTCTAGTGCGATTTACGACGACCGTAAGACCCGATACATGTTTGAGAGTTATTACCAAAAACTTTTTTGCCGTGATTTATGGCCATTTTCATGAGCTATTGCCCACAATTTTGTGGTTCCATGGGGATTTGCGTGGCCCGTAAGACCAGATTCATGTTTGAGAATTATGACCAAAAGCTCGCCGTTTTCACGTTTTACGACCTTTTTCATGAGCTAGTGACAACGTTTTTGGGGAACCAGGGCAATTTTACAACGACCGTAAGAATCGATACATGTTTGAGAGATATGACCAAAAACTCATCATTTCATGTTTGATAGTTAAGGCCAAAAACTTGTAGTTTTATTCTTTTATGGCCGTTTTCATGAGCTACTTCCCATGGTTTTGGTGTACTAATGAGATTTACGATGACCTAAGACCAGATACATGTTTGAGAGGTATGACCAAAAACTTGTCGTTTTTGCATTTTATGACCGTTTTCATGAGCTATTGCCCATAGTTTTGGGGCTCCAGGGAGATTTCCATGGCCCGTAAGACCTGATACATATTTGAGAGATATGACCAAAAACGCATTATTTCTCGTTTTATGGTTGTTTTCATGAGCTATTACCCACGGTTTGTGGGTTCCAGGGAGATTTACAATGACCGTAAACTTTATACATGTTTGAGAGTTAAGACAAAAAACTTGTCGTTTTTGTGTTTATGGCTGTTTTCATGAGCTATGGCCCATAGTTTTGGAGTTCCAGTGCGATTTATGATGACAATAAGAACCGATACATGTTTGAGAGTTATTAAAGAAAACTAGTCGTTTTCGTGTTTTATGGCCGTTTTCATAAGCTATTGGCCACAATTTTGTGGTTCCATGGGGATTTGCGTGGCCCGTAAGACAAGATTCATGTTTGAGAATAATGAAAAAAACTCGTCGTTTTTTCTTTATTTACGACCGTTTTCATGAGCTACTTCCCATTGTTTTGGGGCACCGGGGCGATTTACAACGACAGTAAGACTCGATACATGTTTGAGAGATATGACCAAAAACTCGTCGATTTCGTGTTCGACGATCATTTTCATGAGCTATTGCCCATAATTTTGGGGCTCTAGGGCGATTTTCATAGCCCATATGACCCGATACATGTCTGAGAGATATGACCAAAAACTTATCGTTTTCTTGTTTTATGGTTGTTTTCATGAGCTATTGCCCATAATTTTGGGGCTCTAGGGCTATTTTCATGGCCCATATGATCCGATACATGTCTGAGGGATATGACCAAAAACTTATCGTTTTCTCGTTTTATGGTCGTTTTGATGAGCTATTGCCCATAATTTTGGGGCTCTAAGGCGATTTGCATGGCCCATATGACCCGATACATGACTGAGAGATTTGACCAAAAACGTATCGTTTTCTCGTTTTATGGTCGTTTTCATGAGCTATTGCCCATAGTTTTGGGGATCTAAGGCGATTTGCATGGTCCATATGACCCGATACATGTTTGAGAGATATGACCAAAAACTTATCGTTGTCTCGTTTTATGCTCGTTTTCATGAGCTATTGCCCACAGTTTCGGGGTTCTATGGAGATTTACAATGATCGTAAGACTCGATACATGTTTGAGAGTTAAGACAAAAACTCGTCGTTTTGCGTTTATGGCTGTTTTCATGACCTATTGTCCATGGTTTTGGGGTTCTAGTGCGATTTACGACAATCGTAAGACCCGATACATGTTTGAGAGTTATTACCAAAAACTTGTCGTTTTCACGTTTTATGGCCATTTCATGAGATATTGCCCAGAATTTTGTGATTCCATGGGGATTTGCGTGGCCTGTTATACAAGACTCATGTTTGAGAGTTATGACCAAAAAATCATCATTTTCACGTTTTACGAGCATTTTTATGAGCGATTGCCCACAGTTTTGGGGCAACGGGGCGACTTACAACGACCGTAATATTCGATACATGTTTGAGAGATACGACCAAAAACTCGTTGGTTTCTTGGTTGAGGGCCATTTTCATGAAATATGGGCGATTCATGTTTGGGATTTATGACCAAAAACTTGTCATTTTCGTGTTTTTCTACCGTTTTCATGAGCTATTGGCCACGGTTTTGAGGTTATAGGGAGATTTACAATGACTGTAAGACTCGATACATATTTGAGAGTTAAGACCAAAAACCTGCCGTTTATGCGTTTATGGCTGTTTTCATGAGCTATTGCCCACGGTTTGGGGGTTCTAGTGCAATTTATGATGACCGTAAGACCCGATACATATTTGAGAGTTATTCCTAGTTTTTGTGTTTTATGGCCGTTTCATGAGCTATTACCCACAGTTTTGTGGTTCCATGGGGATTTGCGTGGCCTATAAGACCAGATAAATATTTGAGATTTATGACCAAAAACTTGTCGTTTTCCCGTTTTACGGCGGTTTTCATGAGCTATTTCCCATAGTTTTGGGGCACTAGGGAGATTTACAACGATCGTAAGACTCGATACATGTTTGAGAGTTAAGACCAAAACTCGCCATTTTCTTGTTTATGGCTGTTTTGACAAGCTATTTCCCACGGTTTTGGGGTTCTAGTGCGATTTACGACGACCGTAAGACCCGATACATGTTTGAGAGTTATTACCAAAAACTTTTTTGCCGTGATTTATGGCCATTTTCATGTGCTATTGCCCACAATTTTGTGGTTCCATGGGGATTTGCGTGGCCCGTAAGACCAGATTCATGTTTGAGAATTATGACCAAAAGCTCGCCGTTTTCGCGTTTTACGACCTTTTTCATGAGCTAGTGACAACATTTTTGGGGAACCAGGGAAATTTTACAACGACTGTAAGAATCGATACATGTTTGAGAGATATGAATAAAAACTCATCATTTCATGTTTGATAGTTAAGGCCAAAAACTTGTAGTTTTATTCTTTAATGGCCGTTTTCATGAGCTACTTCCCATGGATTTGGTGTACCAATGAGATTTACGATGACCTAAGACCAGATACATGTTTGAGAGGTATGACCAAAAACTTGTCGTTTTTGCATTTTATGACCGTTTTCATGAGCTATTGCCCATAGTTTTGGGGCTCCAGGGAGATTTCCATGGCCCGTAAGACCTGATACATATTTGAGAGATATGACCAAAAACGCATTATTTCTCGTTTTATGGTTGTTTTCATGAGCTATTACCCACGGTTTGTGGGTTCCAGGGAGATTTACAACGACCGTAATACTTTATACATGTTTGAGAGTTAAGACAAAAAACTTGCCGTTTTTGCGTTTATGGCTGTTTTCATGAGCTATGGCCCATAGTTTTGGAGTTCCAGTGCGATTTATGATGACAATAAGAACCGATACATGTTTGAGAGTTATTAAAGAAAACTAGTCGTTTTCGTGTTTTATGGCCGTTTTCATAAGCTATTGGCCACAATTTTGTGGTTCCATGGGGATTTGCGTGGCCCGTAAGACAAGATTCATGTTTGAGAATAATGAAAAAAACTCGTCGTTTTTTCTTTATTTACGACCGTTTTCATGAGCTACTTCCCATTGTTTTGGGGCACCGGGGCGATTTACAACGACAGTAAGACTCGATACATGTTTGAGAGATATGACCAAAAATTCGTCGATTTCGTGTTCGACGATCATTTTCATGAGCTATTGCCCATAATTTTGGGGCTCTAGGGCGATTTTCATAGCCCATATGACCCGATACATGTCTGAGAGATATTACCAAAAACTTATCGTTTTCTCGTTTTATGGTTGTTTTCATGAGCTATTGCCCATAATTTTGGGGCTCTAGGGCTATTTTCATGGCCCATATGACCTGATACATGTCTGAGGGATATGACCAAAAACTTATCGTTTTCTCGTTTTATGGTCGTTTTGATGAGCTATTGCCCATAATTTTGGGGCTCTAAGGCGATTTGCATGGCCCATATGACCCGATACATGACTGAGAGATTTGACCAAAAACGTATCGTTTTCTCGTTTTATGGTCGTTTTCATGAGCTATTGCCCATAATTTTGGGGATCTAAGGCGATTTGCATGGTCCATATGACCCGATACATGTTTGAGAGATATGACCAAAAACTTATCGTTGTCTCGTTTTATGCTCGTTTTCATGAGCTATTGCCCACAGTTTTGGGGTTCTATGGAGATTTACAATGATCGTAAGACTCGATACATGTTTGAGAGTTAAGACCAAAACTCGTCGTTTTCGCGTTTATGGCTGTTTTCATGACCTATTGTCCACTTTTTTGGGGTTATAGTGCCATTTACGACGATCGTAAGACCCGATACATGTTTGAGAGTTATTACCAAAAACTTGTCGTTTTCATGTTTTATGGCCATTTCATGAGATATTGCCCAGAATTTTGTGATTCCATGGGGATTTGCGTGGCCTGTTATACTAAACTCATGTTTGAGAGTTATGACCAAAAAATCATCATTTTCACGTTTTACGAGCATTTTTATGAGCTATTGCCCACAGTTTTGTGGCAACGGGGCGATGTACAACGACCGTAAGATTCGATACATGTTTGAGAGATACGACCAAAAACTCGTTGGTTTCTTGTTTGAGGGCCATTTTCATGAAATATGGGCGGTTCATGTTTGGGATTTATGACCAAAAACTTGTCATTTTCGTGTTTTTCTACCGTTTTCATGAGCTATTGGCCACGGTTTTGAGGTTATAGGGAGATTTAGAATGACTGTAAGACTCGATATATATCTGAGAGTTAAGACCAAAAACCTGCCGTTTATGTGTTTATGGGTGTTTTCATGAGCTATTGCCCACGGTTTGGGGATTCTAGTGCAATTTATGATGACCGTAAGACCAGATACATATTTGAGAGTTATTCCCAAAAACTTGTAGTTTTTGTGTTTTATGGCCGTTTCATGAGCTATTGCCCACGGTTTTGTGGTTCCATGGGGATTTGCGTGGCCTATAAGACCAGATAAATATTCGAGATTTATGACCAAAAACTTGTCGTTTTCGCGTTTTACGGCGGTTTTCATAAGCTATTGCCCACAGTTTTGGGGCACTAGGGATATTTACAACGATCGTAAGACTCGATACATGTTTGAGAGTTAAGACCAAAACTCGCCGTTTTCTTGTTTATGGCTGTTTTCACAAGCTATTTCCCACGGTTTTGGGGTTCTAGTGCGATTTACGACGACCGTAAGACCCGATACATGTTTGAGAGTTATTACCAAAAACTTGTTACCGTGATTTATGGTCATTTTCATGTGCTATTGCCCACAATTTTGTGGTTCCATAGGGATTTGCGTGGCCTGTAAGACCAGATTCATGTTTCAGAATTATGACCAAAAGCTCGCCGTTTTCGCGTTTTACGACCTTTTTCATGAGCTAGTGTCAACAGTTTTGGGAACCAGGGCAATTTTACAACGACCGTAAGACTCGATACATGTTTGAGAGATATGACCAAAAACTCATCATTTCATGTTTGATAGTTAAGGACAAAAACCCTGGTTTTTGTACCAATGCGATTTACGATGACCTAAGACCAGATACATGTTTGAGAGGTATGACCAAAAACTTGTCGTTTTTGCGTTTTATGACCGTTTTCATGAGCTATTGCCCATAGTTTTGGGGCTCTAGGGAGATTTCCATGGCCCGTAAGACCTGATTCATATTTGAGAGATATGACCAAAAACGCATTATTTCTCGTTTTATGGTTGTTTTCATGAGCTATTACCCACGGTATGTGGGTTCCAGGGAGATTTACAACGACCGTAATACTTTATACATGTTTGAGAGTTAAGACAAAAAACTTGCCGTTTTTGCGTTTATGGCTGTTTTCATGAGCTATGGCCCATAGTTTTGGAGTTCCAGTGCGATTTACGATGACAATAAGAACCGATACATGTTTGAGAGTTATTAAAGAAAACTAGTCGTTTTCGTGTTTTATGGCCGTTTTCATAAGCTATTGGCCACAATTTTGTGGTTCCATGGGGATTTGCGTGGCCCGTAAGACAAGATTCATGTTTGAGAATGATGAAAAAAACTCGTCGTTTTTTCTTTATTTACGACGGTTTTCATGAGCTACTTCCCAATGTTTTGGGGCACCGGGGCGATTTACAACGACAGTAAGACTCGATACATGTTTGAGAGATATGACCAAAAACTCGTCGATTTCGTGTTCGACGATCATTTTCATGAGCTATTGCCCATAGTTTTGGGGCTCTAGGGCGATTTTCATAGCCCATATGACCCGATACATGTCTGAGAGATATGACCAAAAACTTATCGTTTTCTCGTTTTATGGTTGTTTTCATGAGCTATTGCCCATAATTTTGGGGCTCTAGGGCTATTTTCATGGCCCATATGACCCGATACATGTCTGAGAGATATGACCAAAAACTTATCGTTTTCTCGTTTTATGGTCGTTTTGATGAGCTATTGTCCATAATTTTGGGGCTCTAAGGCGATTTGCATGGCCCATATGACCCAATACATGTTTGAGAGATTTGACCAAAAACTTATCGTTGTCTCGTTTTATGCTCGTTTTCATGAGCTATTGCCCACGGTTTCGGGGTTCTATGGAGATTTACAATGATCGTAAGACTCGATACATGTTTGAGAGTTAAGACCAAAACTCGTCGTTTTCGCCTTTATGGCTGTTTTCATGATCTATTGTCCACGGTTTTGGGGTTCTAGTGCGATTTACGACAATCGTAAGACCCGATACATGTTTGAGAGTTATTACCAAAAACTTGTCGTTTTCACGTTTTATGGCCATTTCATGAGATATTGCCCAGAATTTTGTGATTCCATGGGGATTTGCGTGGCCTGTTATACAAGACTCATGTTTGAGAGTTATGACCAAAAAATCATCATTTTCACGTTTTACGAGCATTTTTATGATCTATTGCCCACAGTTTTGGGGCAACGGGGCGACATACAACGACCGTAAGATTCGATACATGTTTGAGAGATACGACCAAAAATTCGTTGGTTTCTTGTTTGAGGGCCATTTTCATGAAATATGGGCGATTCATGTTTGAGATTTATGACCAAAAACTTGTCATTTTCGTGTTTTTCTACCGTTTTCATGAGCTATTGGCCACGGTTTTGAGGTTATAGGGAGATTTACAATGACTGTAAGACTCGATACATATTTGAGAGTTAAGACCGAAAAGTTGCCGTTTATGCGTTTATGGCTGTTTTCATGAGCTATTGCCCACGGTTTGGGGGTTCTAGAGCAATTTATGATGACCGTAAGACCCGATACATATTTGAGAGTTATTCCTAGTTTTTGTGTTTTATGGCCGTTTTATGAGCTATTGCCCACAGTTTTGAGGTTCCATGGGGATTTGCGTGGCCTAGAAGACCAGATAAATATTTGAGATTTATGACCAAAAACTTGTCGTTTTCGCGTTTTACGGCGGTTTTCATGAGCTATTTCCCATAGTTTTGGGGCACTAGGGATATTTACAACGATCGTAAGACTCGATACATGTTTGAGAGTTAAGACCAAAACTCGCCATTTTCTTGTTTATGGTTGTTTTCACAAGCTATTTCCCACGGTTTTGGGGTTCTAGTGCGATTTACGACGACCGTAAGACCCGATACATGTTTGAGAGTTATTACCAAAAACTTTTTTTCCGTGATTTATGGCCATTTTCATGTGCTATTTCCCACAATTTTGTGGTTCCATGGGGATTTGCGTGGCCCGTAAGACCAGATTCATGTATGAGAATTATGACCAAAAGCTCGCCGTTTTCGCGTTTTACGACCTTTTTCATGAGCTAGTGACAACATTTTTGGGGAACCAGGGAAATTTTACAACGACCGTAAGAATCGATACATGTTTGAGAGATATGAATAAAAACTCATCATTTCATGTTTGATAGTTAAGGCCAAAAACTTGTAGTTTTATTCTTTTATGGCCGTTTTCATGAGCTACTTCCCATGGATTTGGTGTACCAATGAGATTTACGATGACCTAAGACCAGATACATGTTTGAGAGGTATGACCAAAAACTTGTCGTTTTTGCATTTTATGACCGTTTTCATGAGCTATTGCCCATAGTTTTGGGGCTCCAGGGAGATTTCCATGGCCCGTAAGACCTGATACATATTTGAGAGATATGACCAAAAACGCATTATTTCTCGTTTTATGGTTGTTTTCGTGAGCTATTACCCACGGTTTGTGGGTTCCAGGGAGATTTACAACGACCGTAATACTTTATACATGTTTGAGAGTTAAGACAAAAAACTTGCCGTTTTTGCGTTTATGGCTGTTTTCATGAGCTATGGCCCATAGTTTTGGAGTTCCAGTGCGATTTATGATGACAATAAGAACCGATACATGTTTGAGAGTTATTAAAGAAAACTAGTCGTTTTCGTGTTTTATGGCCGTTTTCATAAGCTATTGGCCACAATTTTGTGGTTCCATGGGGATTTGCGTGGCCCGTAAGACAAGATTCATGTTTGAGAATAATGAAAAAAACTCGTCGTTTTTTCTTTATTTACGACCGTTTTCATGAGCTACTTCCCATTGTTTTGGGGCACCGGGGCGATTTACAACGACAGTAAGACTCGATACATGTTTGAGAGATATGACCAAAATTCGTCGATTTCGTGTTCGACGATCATTTTCATGAGCTATTGCCCATAATTTTGGGGCTCTAGGGCGATTTTCATAGCCCATATGACCCGATACATGTCTGAGAGATATTACCAAAAACTTATCGTTTTCTCGTTTATGGTTGTTTTCATGAGCTATTGCCCATAATTTTGGGGCTCTAGGGCTATTTTCATGGCCCATATGACCTGATACATGTCTGAGGGATATGACCAAAAACTTATCGTTTTCTCGTTTTATGGTCGTTTTGATGAGCTATTGCCCATAATTTTGGGGCTCTAAGGCGATTTGCATGGCCCATATGACCCGATACATGACTGAGAGATTTGACCAAAAACGTATCGTTTTCTCGTTTTATGGTCGTTTTCATGAGCTATTGCCCATAATTTTGGGGATCTAAGGCGATTTGCATGGTCCATATGACCCGATACATGTTTGAGAGATATGACCAAAAACTTATCGTTGTCTCGTTTTATGCTCGTTTTCATGAGCTATTGCCCACAGTTTTGGGGTTCTATGGAGATTTACAATGATCGTAAGACTCGATACATGTTTGAGAGTTAAGACCAAAACTCGTCGTTTTCGCGTTTATGGCTGTTTTCATGACCTATTGTCCACTTTTTTGGGGTTATAGTGCCATTTACGACGATCGTAAGACCCGATACATGTTTGAGAGTTATTACCAAAAACTTCTCGTTTTCATGTTTTATGGCCATTTCATGAGATATTGCCCAGAATTTTGTGATTCCATGGGGATTTGCGTGGCCTGTTATACTAAACTCATGTTTGAGAGTTATGACCAAAAAATCATCATTTTCACGTTTTACGAGCATTTTTATGAGCTATTGCCCACAGTTTTGTGGCAACGGGGCGATGTACAACGACCGTAAGATTCGATACATGTTTGAGAGATACGACCAAAAACTCGTTGGTTTCTTGTTTGAGGGCCATTTTCATGAAATATGGGCGGTTCATGTTTGGGATTTATGACCAAAAACTTGTCATTTTGTGTTTTTCTACCGTTTTCATGAGCTATTGGCCACGGTTTTGAGGTTATAGGGAGATTTAGAATGACTGTAAGACTCGATATATATCTGAGAGTTAAGACCAAAAACCTGCCGTTTATGTGTTTATGGGTGTTTTCATGAGCTATTGCCCACGGTTTGGGGATTCTAGTGCAATTTATGATGACCGTAAGACCAGATACATATTTGAGAGTTATTCCCAAAAACTTGTAGTTTTTGTGTTTTCTGGCCGTTTCATGAGCTATTGCCCACGGTTTTGTGGTTCCATGGGGATTTGCGTGGCCTATAAGAACAGATAAATATTCGAGATTTATGACCAAAAACTTGTCGTTTTCGCGTTTTACGGCGGTTTTCATAAGCTATTGCCCACAGTTTTGGGGCACTAGGGATATTTACAACGATCGTAAGACTCGATACATGTTTGAGAGTTAAGACCAAAACTCGCCGTTTTCTTGTTTATGGCTTTTTCACAAGCTATTTCCACGGTTTTGGGGTTCTAGTGCGATTTACGACGACCGTAAGACCCGATACATGTTTGAGAGTTATTACCAAAAACTTGTTACCGTGATTTATGGTCATTTTCATGTGCTATTGCCCACAATTTTGTGGTTCCATAGGGATTTGCGTGGCCCGTAAGACCAGATTCATGTTTCAGAATTATGACCAAAAGCTCGCCGTTTTCGCGTTTTACGACCTTTTTCATGAGCTAGTGTCAACAGTTTTGGGAACCAGGGCAATTTTACAATGACCGTAAGACTCGATACATGTTTGAGAGATATGACCAAAAACTCATCATTTCATGTTTGATAGTTAAGGACAAAAACTTCCCCTGGTTTTGGTGTACCAATGCGATTTACGATGACCTAAGACCAGATACATGTTTGAGAGGTATGACCAAAAACTTGTCGTTTTCGCGTTTTATGACCGTTTTCATGAGCTATTGCCCATAGTTTTGGGGCTCTAGGGAGATTTCCATGGCCCGTAAGACCTGATTCATATTTGAGAGATATGACCAAAAACGCATTATTTCTCGTTTTATGGTTGTTTTCATGAGCTATTACCACGGTTATGTGGGTTCAGGGAGATTTACAACGACCGTAATACTTTATACATGTTTGAGAGTTAAGACAAAAAACTTGCCGTTTTGCGTTTATGGCTGTTTTCATGAGCTATGGCCCATAGTTTTGGAGTTCCAGTGCGATTTACGATGACAATAAGAACCGATACATGTTTGAGAGTTATTAAAGAAAAACTAGTCGTTTTCGTGTTTTATGGCCGTTTTCATAAGCTATTGGCCACAATTTTGTGGTTCCATGGGGATTTGCGTGGCCCGTAAGACAAGATTCCTGTTTGAGAATGATGAAAAAAACTCGTCGTTTTTTCTTTATTTACGACGGTTTCATGAGCTACTTCCCAATGTTTTGGGCACCGGGGCGATTTACAACGACAGTAAGACTCGATACATGTTTGAGAGATATGACCAAAAACTCGTCGATTTCGTGTTCGACGATCATTTTCATGAGCTATTGCCCATAGTTTTGGGGCTCTAGGGCGATTTTCATAGCCCATATGACCCGATACATGTCTGAGAGATATGACCAAAAACTTATCGTTTTCTCGTTTTATGGTTGTTTTCATGAGCTATTGCCCATAATTTGGGGCTCTAGGGCTATTTTCATGGCCCATATGACCCGATACATGTCTGAGAGATATGACCAAAACTTATCGTTTTCTCGTTTTATGGTCGTTTTGATGAGCTTGTCCATAATTTTGGGGCTCTAAGGCGATTTGCATGGCCCATATGACCCAATACATGTTTGAGAGATTTGACCAAAAACTTATCGTTGCTCGTTTTATGCTCGTTTTCATGAGCTATTGCCACGGTTTTCGGGGTTCTATGGAGATTTACAATGATCGTAAGACTCGATACATGTTTGAGAGTTAAGACCAAAACTCGTCGTTTTCGCTTATGGTGTTTTCATGATCTATTGTCCACGGTTTTTGGGGTTTCTAGTGCGATTTACGACATCGTAAGACCCGATACATGTTTGGAGTTATTTACCAAAAACTTGTCGTTTTCACGTTTTATGGCCATTTCATGAGATATTCCAGAATTTGTGATTCCATGGGGTTTGCGTGGCCTGTTATACAAGACTCATGTTTGAGAGTTATGACCAAAAAATCATCATTTTCACGTTTTACGAGCATTTTTATGAGCTATTGCCACAGTTTTGGGGCAACGGGGCGATGTACAACGACCGTAAGTTCGATACATGTTTGAGAGATACGACCAAAAACTCGTTGGTTTCTTGTTTGAGGGCCATTTTCATGAAATATGGGCGATTCATGTTTGAGATTTATGACCAAAACTTGTCATTCGTGTTTTTCTACCGTTTTTCATGAGCTATTGGCCCCGGTTTTGAGGTTATAGGGGATTATTTACAATGACTGTAAGACTCGATACATATTTGAGAGTTAAGACCAAAAACCTGCCGTTTATGCGTTTATGGCTGTTTTCATGAGCTATTGCCCACGGTTTGGGGGTTCTAGAGCAATTTATGATGACCGTAAGACCCGAGTACATATTTGAGAGTTATCCTAGTTTTTGTGTTTTATGGCCGTTTCATGAGCTATTGCCCACAGTTTTGACGGTTCCATGGGATTTGCGTGGCCTATAGACCAGGTAAATATTTGAGATTTATGACCAAAAACTTGTCGTTTTCGCGTTTTACGGCGGTTTTCATGAGCTATTTCCCATAGTTTTGGGGGCACTAGGGATATTTACAACGATCGTAAGACTCGATACATGTTTGAGAGTTAAGACCAAAACTCGCCATTTTCTTGTTTATGGTTGTTTTCACAAGCTATTTCCCACGGTTTTGGTGGTTCTAGTGCGATTTACGACGACCGTAAGACCCGATACATGTTTGAGAGTTATTACCAAAAACTTTTTTTCCGTGATTTATGGCCATTTTCCTGTGCTATTTCCCACAATTTTGTGGTTCCATGGGGTTTGCGTGGCCCGTAAGACCAGATTCCTGTTTGAGAATTATGACCAAAAAGCTCGCCGTTTTTGCGTTTTACGACCTTTTTCATGAGCTAGTGACAACATTTTTGGGGAACCAGGGCAATTTTACAACGACCGTAAGAACTCGATACATGTTTGAGAGATATGACCAAAAAACTCATCATTTCATGTTTGATAGTTAAGGCAAAAAAACTTGTAGTTTTATTCTTTTATGGCCGTTTTCATGAGCTACTTCCC